>CAHIKZ030005510.1:2627500-2735000 GCA_903632075.3 Acanthosepion pharaonis | reverse complement strand
TGGGGTGGAATTTTGATATTTGAAGGTTATATTTCCGAAAGCGACAGATATATATTCTTGATACAAATACAACGCCGTTTAATAATATTTAATGGTAGTCTTTCGTGTTACTGGTGAAATCTGACACATTCGAATATCTACAATGTCTAAATATACGTATCTGTTATATCTTTACGAATGATGCTTTCGTCGTCTGCTCGTTGAATTACTTTGTTGTGCTTCTAGTAAACAGTGTTAAGCATCGTCAAAAGACATGATTACAAACGCTGCTTTTCACGGCAGACACGTTTCTTCTACTTAGGTAATAGGTATAACATTATATTTTTTATACGTGTTGTTCATAATTTCCCGTGTTATTAGTAAAAATTTCAGGCATACATATATATATATATATATATATATATATATATATATATATATATATATATATATATATATAAATATAGGCTTACTATAATTTCCAAGCTTCCAATCGGGAATGTTTTAATGTTGTTGAAAGTTTTAAAGTTTTTCATGCTTTCATGTCCCAGCAACATTTCAGGATTGGCAAAAAAAACAAAGCAAACAAAGGCAATACTTATGGCTAATATCATTGGACGCCTGAAATCAAAAGAGCCCCCCGGTCAGAATGGAATATATGATAAACATAACTATTCCAAGAATTTGACGAGGAGTTGTGTAAGATTTTTGCTAAAGTGTTCACTATTCACACAGAATACTAGTAAATGTTAATTTGGTTACGGAGAAGCTCGTTACAGAGAGCATTAACGCCTAATTCATTTCTCTTTCCCATCCAGACATATAAGCAAATAATCATTTTTTCGATATTTTCATTCTCTTCTATTTGGTAGATCGTTAGGGAAAGGAAAAAAAGAAAAGAATATTCCGAATAAACGATCACCAAATTTAAAGTGGACCCATTGCTTCACTTGATTAGGCATGTGATCTACCGAATTGGCTACGAAAAAATGTCAGCAACTCTGTTCGTCCCAATGTGATGTCCATATCATCAGAGTGGCACAAATGCTAAGTAATTGCATTTGGTATTGGCTCTTTTCTTCTCACTCGTCCGCCAGAGAAAAATGATTTAACCACCCGTAATTTCAATTCTACATAAAAACAAAAATTAATTTGTCATGCACAAAAAAAACATTTTAAATTTTCATTCAAATAAATAAATAAATTTTAAATAAGTGAAACCAGATTTCGATCTGTATCAGACGAAGCATAAATTAATAAATAGCAAGATAAGGTAGATTCTACAAACACATGAACCGAATGTAACTTAGGCAACAGAAAGCTCATGTTAAAGTGCTGTATGGAAAAATGAATATTTGGAATTCTTCATGAATTCGAATTTCTATAACATGTGCTTGTGGCAGACGTGTTATCTCTGTGGACATCATCTTTGATAGTGAGAGCAGTGTACACAGCAGTGAAGTGATTTCAAAACAACATCGTAATAAACATAAGTTTATTTTTGTCGATCAATGTCGGAATAGTGATGATAACAATCTTCTTAAAAACAAATTCAAACATTTTTCATCACCAATAAAATAATATATATTTTACTATCTTTCATTGAAATCGACCGACAATAAGTTTTAATTAATCTTTTATTGAGTTTTTCTAGCAATCTAACATTTTCCCGTTTTTCAGGTGTTAACGAATATAGGAATTGTCCATAGTTATAATTGTTCCAAATGCTTTCGGCTACTTCTCTAGCCATTATCAAGGATGTGTTTTGGATGGTGAAATGTGTCAGCTACATAGAAAATTTACAGTGTGGAGTTCGTTGGTTTGCGTGTTTATGGCGGTCTCTTGCTGTGAGCGGGCAGTTGACCGGGGAATGAAAGAAAGTTTGCTGCCCAACATAGATTTTACTGATAATAGATTAAAAAGCGTGAGTAGTTGATGTCCGTGTGTCTCCTTGTCACTAAAGAGTGACAAGAGAAAACATAGGTAAGATTTCCAATAAGTATGTATATACATGCTTCCTCGAATGTGACAGACAAGGAAAATCTCATAAGTTCTTTTATTAATGTTCTTTGTTAATGTATTCAATATTTGTGTTCTAAATTGTACTGTGTGGAAGTCGTAGAAATTCCAAGCAGTACGCGAGAAATGTAGTTGTGACTTCATGTTGGTTTAAAATATTACCAACATGTCACTGCATTTCTATTATAAGATAAGATTGGCTTGATTTTGTTTAAGAGCGTCCATAATCATAAGACGACGTCAACAATTAAATTTCTTCAGAATTATGGTGTTATCAAAATTAATTTGTCTGACGAATGGCAAGCAACAGTTTAGGGGATTTATTGATGTTTTTAAGTGACTGAGATCATTTAAATGTTTTTTTTTATCCTTCTACTGTTAATTGTCGACGTATATCCAATGTAGATAATCAGTTTGTGACAAGAGACTCAGTCTTGTACTGGGCAGTGAAATTGATATCCGACATTAATCGTTTTTGTTTAGATTTGATATGTAGGTCGTTATTTGTTTTATGAGGTTGGCATTAAAAAAAGTTCTTTAGTATATTGTAAATTTCACACATTTTCTAGGGTCAATAAGTGAAATGTATATATAGATAATAACAAATTTCTGGTTCATTTTTCTTATCCTAGTGCAAAGAAACAATTGCAGGCAATCCTATAAAGACCCGGGGTCAAGGAATTGATGATAAGACAAAAACTATCAAGAAGACATTAAGCGCATATTGTTCTCTCCTTTCTATTCATGTTCTTTATCAAAGTCTCAAGTTAACTTTTAAAAGAAAAATAAACGAGGAAAATAAAAAATATTCCATCGGAATAAATTAAGACTGAAGGTCCTTTAATAACTGTTGATATTAACGGCAAGAGACTTTAACACGTTTTGTGAGATCACTTATAAAATGATGTGCTTTCATTTGAAGCCCGAAACATATACTTTTTACTCTCTCTACAGGCATACATATATACAGACGAGAGATGCTGAAAAGTTCTTAGCCTGTCCAAGAAGAAATCTCCCCCTTCAAAAACATACATAAAGGATACATTTATATGAAAATATTGTGATTTTCAAATAATTATATCCATTCTTACTAAAAAGTACGATTCATTAGTTCTATTGAGGGAGTCAGATTTTATTATACACATAGAACAAGTACAATATAAATTTTTATTTTAATTCAGAAATGATAGATTAGAACAATATATATTTGATCAACACAATATCCTACATTACTGAATGAATCATTTTGTAATTAAAACATTAATATTGGGTCTTTTACATATGATAAACTTCATCAGTATTTCAACAATTCGTTTTTGTCAACATCTCTTCTTTTCAGCAGCTATAGTTTTCTGGTTAATTCAAGAATCTTGCTTATTGCCCTTTTAATTTTTCTCAAACCTATTTTTGTAATATTTTTAACGCCAGTTTTATTTAACTTTCATATCCAACCAAAATTCCAAATTCTTTTGTAATTGACCTTTGTTATATAACCATAAGTTTAGACTAAAAAATTTACCAAAATTAGTTGGTAACTTCATTTTAAAAATATCAACTTACATTATAAAATCTAACATAGTTCAAATTAAGATGACCAGAATTTCATTTTATTTTACTTTTTTATTTGTGAGACGTCACAATGCTTTTAGTTTGGATTAAATTCACCCACAAAGATGGTTTTTGATTGAATTTTGACAACTGTTTTATCAGCAGGTATGTATTTTAAAATTGTTAAAATTGGCGTATTTGTGTTCATTGATTCCGACAATAAAGATGCAAGAAAATAATCAGCATTTTCGACATATATATATTTTAAAAAAATTTTTGAAATGTTAGACATACGCCAAAGAGATTTGTGCAGTTTATCGTAAACTTACTGTGAATGATTGAACATGTCAAATATTATTGGCAAGATTTCATACAGGAGATTTCTTGCTGAACCATTCTTAAAATTCAAGTAGATCATTTGCGGTTGAGAGCGATCATATGAAGGCACTACTTGAGAATATTCAATATTATATGACAGCAATATAACTAAATCGCCAAATAACAAATAGACAATAAAAAAAATATCCGACTCAAGCATTGAAATCAATTGCACCAGCTGATATATGTTAGTGCTTTCATGTGATATTTCCACATGTTAAACGAATAACTACTTAATTGACTATTGCAACGAACGTGAGGCAAGTAAAATAAGCCACTTCCAATCGTACCAAAAGCTGATCATCATCCAAAGAATATAAAGAGATTGCAGCAAAATGCGAAAGGGAATGCAGCAAAATGCGAAAGGGAATGCAGCAAAATACGAAAGGGAATGCAGCAAAATACAAAAATTGCCCGGATGGCCATTTATTCGGATTTTTCCAACATGCCTACGTCAATAAAATGAATCCTTTGAAGAACGCAAAAGTTATTAGTGTTTTTTGGTGAGAAAACTTTCTAAGAGGATGAAATTTTGAAATTCTGACAGTCGACAAAAAGATGGATGAACAAAACGGTAAATATGTAAAATTTTATTTTATTTTCACTTTAAAAAACAAAGGTATTTGTTATGCCACACACACACACACACACACACACACACACACACACACATATATATATATATATATATATATATATATATATATATATATATATATATATATATATATATTATTTCGTAGGTCAAAAATTACTGTAGATGACATCAAGTGACGATGGAATGCCAAAAAACACTAATCCATTGATGAATGTTTTGTTATGTATTCTATACGTATAAATTTATTGTATAACACTGTTTTATCTTTTCAATTTTTGATAAAACTGTTTTACTGAATTTTTTTCTTTTCTTTTTGTGTGCCATATCCCTTCAGGACGTAGGAGATCATGGCTGCAAGGAAATAAAGCATCAGTTACAATCACAGTGTTCTAATTACTAAGCTACTTTCACAAAACGTTCAAGTTTCTATTTTTTTTATTTAAACAAAATATAGTGGATAAAAATTCTACGATGGATCTTTGAAATATAAGAATAAAATATGGATTAATTGCTATATTTTGCTAATATTGGTCCGAACACATTTAAGTTCATGTTGAATTAAAGAAATATTTATGTGTGTTGAAAAGATGAAAGTGAATTATTTTTATATATTTTATTTAAACTGTTTCATACATATATATATATATATATATATATATATATATATATATATATATATATATATATATATATATATATATATATATATATATATATACAGCTTAAAAGCCGCTTTATCTACATAGTGCTATTGCTGTTATGAGTTAAAAAACAACGTCAAACAAGACATACACAAATTATGGATAAGAAAAAAAATAATATCCTTAGCTCTTTTTGATTGTAATCTGGGTTTATTGGCTGAGATTTCTTTTTGCGAGGCATACTGATGCTGCATGCGATAGGCAACAATAAACTACAGAAGAACTCAAAACTGATCACTGCATTTAAGTATTGTAATAATATTTAAGGTTACATTTTAAAAGTTCAACGACAACTCCTTTGCTGATATTTTAATTTAAAAACTATTTGACGTAAGTAGGTCTTTAATTCGTCGAAAAAATCACGTAAAAATCGACGAAAACAATGGCAGTAATGAAAAGTTGGGAATCCAAAATTTCAGAATTGCAGGTCCGGATCCGACCCGGAATGTTTTTAATTTCTTCACGGAGTCGGCTTGATTCCAAAATGGTATGATATGTTGGGCTACGGCCTCTAGGAGTAAAGTCGAATAAGTGTGACACACTGAAACATTGACATTCGAATTTATATATAGAAGATGATGAGACATTTTCGCATTTATTATAGAGGAAATGAGATATTAGAGTTAGAGTTTTGTGTCCCTTTGATTTAAAATGTGTGACACACACAGACATTTCGCATTTATTATATACTAGAAGGAGATATTTAAAGTTAGAAAGTTGTGTCCCTTTCATTGAAAAAGTGTAACACACACAGACATTTTCGCATTTATAATGCACACACACACACACACACACACACACACACACACACACACACACACACACACACACACATATATATATATATATATATATATATATATATATATGTTGCAGTTGCCGTTATGAGTTATATAACCAACATATCACAATCCGACAAGATGTACACTTCCATATTGAGGATTTCAGTTTGCAACTTAGTAAAATAATATTGAATCCATTTATCTTAAAGGAGGTTTTACCAACTAAATATCATTGAGTAGAAATGTCTGCATTTGCAGTTTAAAAAAAGATGAAGATTAAATTGGTTGTTAATAAATGTTATTCCTAAAACATATTCAAAATCGTACCTGTTTCTTATTCATTTTTGTTTATTTGTGACCTGCGTTAAATATGACTAGTAATGTGACACAGTAAACGGGGTGATTAATTTCATGCCTTACACAAAAATATAAACAAGAAATCAGCATTACCTAAACCATTTCGAATTGCAATTATCTGTGCATATCAGCCCGTTTTTGTGCATTAAAGTTACTGGGACACCATCGTTAAAAATCTTCCTTCGCACCAATATGTAAATAATGATTGAATGCTTAAATATATTATTGTCTTCATGAAATTATGAAAGTGACAATAGACAGAAAAGTAATAACTGGGAAAGACTGAGTTTTGATAGAAACAAACAGGCTCAGACGAATTATGAATATTTGAAGAAAGCTTAAAAGTGGAAAAACATGAAATAAGAAAATGCCAAGAGGATGTAGAAGACTGCAAAAGAAATGGAAAGAAACAAAATTAATTGAACAAAATGGATGACGCTTTATGTTTTACATTTCTTTTTCTTTATATTTTCCGCATTAGAATAATAAATATTATTTTTTGGCTTCGCAACTTTGTTACTTGCCTCCTGGTTTTCCTCATCGCTCTTGTCTTGCTAGATCTTATCATCGGGATTCAAAGATAAAAAAAGAGAAACCATATAATCTAACGAGAAATCCGACAAGAAAATGGTGGAGTGGGGACAAAATATTTTGACAGTGTCAATGAATTTATAAAGAAGTTATTTATTTTTACTTTTATCAGTTTGTCTGTGTGTCTCTTTGTCTGACCTTGTTTCTGTAGTTTGTTCTTTATGTTGTTTATTAGCAAGTATCGTTCGTGAAAAAAAAGTACACAGTATGATACATTTTTAGATAAGAAGACATTATTATTTGTCGAACATTGTAAAATGAAGACAGAAAAAGACGCGGAAAAAATAAGTTTCAATTTTGACAATAATTCAAAACTCTTTATTTCGATAAATTTAATTCATATATGAACATTTACCACTCGTTAGTAAAACCTACGGTGGTAATACAATACAATGTAATTGAGATACTTTCATAATAAAAGAGCCAAAAAACAAAATAATAATAATAATAATAATAGTATGTTTCCGAGATTTTCAACGGCACTTTATTCGCTTAATAATGTTGTTGGTCATTTTCAATAAATTCATTGAAGAGAACAATTTCTCCAAAAATATTTTTCATCTTGTCTGCTATTTTCTACTTGTCTCCATTATTTGTTCAATTTTTCGAAAGTGGGGAGATCCTTTTCTTAGTTGTTATTTATTTCCACTGAACAGGAGAGGGATACATTAGGAAAGTCAGCCCGAGCATATACATGAAAAGAGCGGTTAAATATTGTGTGTATGTGTATTTTTGATTTCTTCTCGAAAACAAGTGATTCTTGATTATAAATGAGAATCTAGGGTACGATCGATGCAAGAATAACATTATCATCATCGCACAATATATATATATATATATATATATATATATATATATATATATGTGTGTGTGTGTGTGTGTGTGTGTGTGTGTATTTGTTGATAAAGACGAAATATAGTAAATCAGGTTTTAAGAACTGTCTTATTAAGTTTGAGAGTTTGAACATAAAAAGATTTTGCAAAAGATTGCTTATGACATTAACCTTGACAAGTTGAGGAAAATCAACAACATGAGAAATACTGAAAAATAATTATACAGTTCTGGATTATAATGAAGATTTACTCTTGTGATTATTTTTTAAAGTATGCTTTACACTTTTGTAAAATAAAAAAATAAAGAGATATAATATAAGAAAATTTTCATGAACATTGAAAAATATAACTTAACCGAGAAAGAGATAATTAGATGATAATTTATTGACACAGAAATGTTAACTATAAACATTTTGCACAGTTTTATATTAGTTAAAAAACAGAGTAAATACATTATTTTCTGTGTTATAAGGTGACGATGGGGGGATCATTAGTAGGAAAATTTTCGCTTTTAAAAATAAAATTAAACACAATACTATATACATATTCGACATTACAAGAACCAGTAAAGGCACGCATATATGCACACGAAGAAAGCTGGATGATACAATGACCGAAATGCTATGATAAAAAAAAATAAAAAGCCAAAGAAATTAACCAGAATTGAGCAAACTGTAATCGTTAAAACATGTTGATTCAAAAGGACTCTGGCAAAATAACTGTTTCATAGATTCAGACGTATTTTGAAGCACAGAATTTGACAGAAAGGGACTGTTTTCTTTTTTTTAAATATTTCAATCTATTCGCTGCTAAATAAAGATATAAGATAAAACAATAAGTCACTTGTAATATTTTTTAGCGCTAATTCACTTTCGAATTGGCACTTCTTGCTCTTTTCTAGTGCTAATTTGCTTTCGAGTTAGAACTTTCAATAGCATAAAAAAGGAAGCCGTTATGGTTTTCCATGATATCCTCTGTTTTGCATAAGTAACTCAGGTGTTCCGACTTTATTTGATTTTATTATTGCATTTAAGAGAAAACCTGAGTTCTACTCCGTAATATTTTTAATGCTGATATTTATGACGATGCCCAATCGAGCATCGGTTTTATGTTAGGTCTTATGTCGGGATGTAAACAACAGAAAAACCATTATAAATCTCTCTTTCCTCTTTTGATAAAGCATTTTCTTATGATAAGTACATTATCGTTTTAAGCTATTTCTTGGATTAAAATGTCCATCGGTTCAGTGCCATCGGCGAATCTGATTCATTTAAAGCTTATTAAACCCAGAGTATATATCTACCTTTCTATGTATCGTGTGCGTCACGGTCCGAAAGAAAAAAAAATGAATTAAGTTTTCTTACTCCTTTGATATTTTACAGCAGGTAAATAGAAGAAAACATTTTTTGTCTATGCTTTTCTTCTCCCGATTCCTTCTGCCTTTTATTCACTTTTCTTTTTCTCTGTCTTTCTGTGTTATCCTCTACATTTCTTTCTTCACACCTTTTATCGCCTTCCTCTCTCTGTCTTGCTTTTCCAAGTTGTAGTGGAATGTAGTTGAGGATTGAACAAATGGCTATATATATATATATATATATATATATATATATATATATATATGTATGTATGTATGTATGCATAAACCAACTGCAAACAAATTTTATATTCACGGACCCAAATCTGTCTAATGGAATAAAATTATCAACATCTATAGGAATTCGAAATGTAAAATATTGCAAAGGATGCTGAACTATTGAGATTTATTTTCACTTGAAGGCTGCCAGTTACTATAGGTGTGAAGTTTAAAGATGTCAGCATTTTCAGTCTAGCTTAGATCTCATCAAAGTCCACAAAGAAATAAAGATGTCAACATTCTAGCAGCTCACATGGATAAACTGAAAGGGAAAATGTGGAAAAAATGTAGACTTTTACAGAGTATCTTTTTTGTAGAATATGAGAGTGACGACAATTCCTAACATTACTGCAAAAATTGGAAGAGTTTCAAGGAAGGTGTTGGCTGAATTTTAATATTATTTTTAAAAGGTATACTAAAGTAAGACATGAGATGATTTTAGTTACATGTAAATACTACTACACAATTGAAAATGCTGCTGCTCGTCTTTTAAGAAATAACGATATTTTAATCAAGATTGGACGATGTTTATAACATTTAAAAGTTGAAAGTTCTTATCAGTTACCCGAAACTATATGATTATTTAGTTACGTCAGCAAAGAAAAAAAGTATGTAAGTCCAGTATATAATATCACTATTTAGTGCTCTTTAAACTCCATGAGTGTTAAATGCTGATAGCATTCTTAGTTGAATCCAAACTAGTGGAGAAACTAATTATTTCTATTTTGGCCTTGGTATAACTTGACAACACTATTCACAACAATGACAAATTTTAATTAACTAACAAAATAAACGAAGGGCTTGTATGCATGTTTTTCCAACAGATTCTCTCTTGATAGTCATTAGGCGTGTCCCAGTTGACGTTCTGTGATAGTTGACTTTACTTGATGGCATACTGGATAAACCTATTGTAATGCACTTATTAATCTAAAGAGGAAAATTGTAAAATATATATATATATGTAGTCAGCTTTAAGAGTCATTTTTAACAAGAGAAATAGAATCTACAGGAATAAACATAAAATACTTTTCAATACCGGAAACCTGCAGATTAAGCAAAAAATCTGTCGACAGATTGGTAATTCCCTAACCTAATTAAAAGTGTACATAAAGGGACAACAAGAGAGACAATGAAGAAAGTGGAATAGGCTCGGTTGATAAACAAAATAAGCTTATCGGATAAAAAAACAAATAAAAAAATCTGAAAATCTCTCATGACACAAAAGAATCAATCATTCTTAAATGTGAAGAGTATGGACTGAAAAACGTCAAAAGGGAACTAGAGAATGTTAGTAAACAAAAGCAGTGTATAGAAACGAGAAGATAACTCAGTTAAATCACTTAATATGTAATGAGACAAAGTTAGTTATTGAAATGGTATAAAAGAAAAGAAGTTACTGCACTAAAATAGTGAAAAACGTAGCCAAGGAGGGTAGATTAAAAAGATATGTAAAACCAATGCGAACTTTAATCGAATGTTTGAAAAAAATGAAAGCATATTTTAGTGGCAAGTAAAGAGAGAAGCAAAACAAATGGAAATTATACTCTTCTGAAAAAAAAACTATGAAAATGCTGAGGAGAAATACAAAATGACCAATGAATCTAAATTGTATTCACTGTAAAATAGATGTAATATAAACATAAAGTTATATATCCTAAGAGGAATCCAATGTAAAATTACCAAATAGAAAGCTTCAGATGTGATAAAATTCTTGGGTCGAAAATATTTACATTTCTAAATAAAAGGTTACACAAATATCTATTGGAAGGAATGATCATTGAATAAGGGAAGAAGATTTATACGACTCTGATGCCAAAAAACTTTTAAAGAGGAATAACAAACAAGTACATTGATATAACGTATCCCCCTGTTGATATGAATTTGTTTTAACGAGAACGATATCGAACTAGTCTGCTTGACTATTATTACTACAGTGGTGAGTTTGATCCTTATTGGGTGTCCTATGTGTTAAACTATGCTGACCTGTATAAATGACAGTCGGGGTTTATTTTGACCAATACAGAGGTGGAACGTTCACACACTTTGCATCTTCTCAATTACACTTATTATCCTGAAATCCGAAGTATCCCAAAAGGACAAGTTTAAGACAATTTTCAGGCATCACCTGACAATTTCAGGTATCGTGCATGATTACTAGTTAATTGTAACTTTGTGCTCAACATGCAAACGTTTAGAGTCCTTAGATAAATATTCACTTGTCTGTTTACATTTAATTAAAACAAAATTTAATTAAACAAAAAAGTGATATAAGCATTCACAAATTCTCACATACACACATCTGTTTCATTTACCTTCTTTTTAATATGCTTTTGTAATAGTAATCACGGTCGTGTATCTTACTGTTAAATAAATATCTTTTTATGGCCGTCTTGATATTTACCCATGTCTCTCCACAGAGACGGGATGTGACACAATGTTGAGCTTAATATGAGGAACATGAGTGTGTACATTCTTGCCCAGCTCCCGAAAACCTTCGGTTGCGCTGGCCTCGGTAACGACTACCAACCTCCCTCTCTAGTCCCATGGGATGGGGATGCAGTCCACGGACAGAGCTACAACTGAGTCGCACTCTACTCGAAGACAGAGACGCAACTGAGAGATCATAAAAGGGGTACGGACGTAAAATTGCAACGAAACAGGGATATATTTAATGCTAATAAGGCAGTGTGCTAGTAGATGTTATAAGTTTTAATATGATTATAAAATTTGCCAAAAAATATTTACAAAAATCTACAAATAGTCTCATTTAGAATTTTATTAAAATAAGACTCGAATAATAATTCTTATAAAATATGATAAATATTATGGAAAAAAATAACATTTTAATTTTATTCGATGATGAAAGGGAACCTTCAAGCTGCTACACTCTAGAGAGCGACATTTCTCATTTAAATAAACCAAGAATAAAAAATAATTTAAAATAAAAATATGTAACGACGTTTGAGATTTCGGTTAGATAAACCAACAATAAAAATAAGATTTTTTAAAATACCTAATTGTGGCACCATGCATCCAGGCGATTTGAAAGATATATTTATAGATATATGATTTGCTTTTTTACGGTTTATCAACCATTTGAGGATTATTTAAGGCCGAAATGTATTTTAGGTTTTAAGAATAATTCTTTCTTTTTTTGCAAGAGGATTGAACCGCCATGCATTCAGGCGATTTGGAAGAAAGAAAGAGAAAACGTAGAAAAAGAAAAGGAAAACGTAATACGAGACGGGTCATAGGCGAACACACACACACACGGCTTAAGAGACGGGAATAAGAAAGAAAAGGGTTATTTTTGAAAAGTATCAAATGTCGAAAATATCTAGGCCACTTGCGAACAGGCGTTGACCGATTTCCGCTTATCCGCGAAAAAATGGAATTGTGTTATCAAGAGATGCCACCAAAGAAAAGGTTCGCTTGAAAACGTTAGATTTTGATAATTGACAAAACGCAGGTGTAGCTTGCAGCCTTGGCTGGGTATGGAAAATTAAAATCCCACACAAGTAGTTTCACTGGCTAAGTTTTTCTTTTGACAGAATAGACTTTTGCCCTGCGATAATAAAATTTTGTTATCAAACACATGAACCGAAGGAAACTGACATATTTTTATTTCTGCTTTGGAAGACGCCAAATTGGCGAAAAACTTGGAGAAAATTCCTTTCTTAGACCATGTCAGATAATCCAGCTGTCCAGTGCATTACCGATAAACGGCTTGACGAATGCCACGTGTTGAACAGAGAGTTGTCACATCAACCGCCCATGATAACGGCGATTTGAAAGAAAAAAAAAAAAGAAAGAGAAGAGATCATTAATTTTTTTTAGTTAAGCAAGGTATATTTCTTTTCCAAAACAAAGCCACGGGTTGTTCACGCCCGACTAAGACGTCATTGGCCAAGTGGTGATCACATGACGCACGAAGGGGGAGGAAAGATACCCGACCAGGACCTCATTGGCCGAGAGTGGTCACGTGACGCCCGAAGAAAACAGTCGACGCCCTATCCAGAGTATAAGTATGAGAAGCCGCCACGAAGAAGTGGGGAGGGCAGTTCACGCCCCTCAGAAGCATGGTGAGAAAGTGGGAGTGAGAAAAGAGTTACCAAAAATGGGAAAGAGTGGAAAATCCCTAACCAGAAATAAGAAGGGTGGATATGTATTTAGAATTATCGAGGAACCTCCGACGCCAAACAGACCCACCCCGGTTTTGACGGCGTCAATAAAAACGAAGCCCCACCAGACAGAAATCAGTTCAGCCCCAGACGGCAGAGATGAGTGCCCAGTAGTTCGTCGGACTCTGGCAGGCAGAGTTAGTTCAGTTCGTTCGACCCAGGCGGGCAGAGAAGACAGTTAATTCAGCCCGGACGGCAGAGATGAGTGCCCAGTGTTGAAGCCGCCTCAAGATAGCTGACCAAGATCCACGCAAAATTTTGGACTCTTCTTCAACCAAGAACAATTAGTTTGAAGAGCGACTTAGAACCAGACCACAGAAATAAGTTTTTCGACTTTCGTCCAAAGACACACCGAAACACAAATTTCTTAGAGAGCAGACAACTTGAAGCGTTAAAACTTGCCTAGTGAAAGCGACGTGCCACAATCCACAGAACGGGTCGGGAGGTAGATGCAGTCCTATGTACCGAACAACTAGACATAAAAAGTTTGTTACCTTTTTCTTTGATACTTTGAACTTTTTGAGTTTTCATTTTATTTTCTTTTATGTATATTTGTGTGTTATCACCCCCGTTGAACTCAGTTTGCATTACGGCCCTAACCCCTGTTTGATCTCGTCTGTCTAAGATCAATTCACAACGTGGGTAGGCAGACTGGAGATCAGTGCAGTTACCCTGGTAACCAGGCGTTGGAAGCAGGTTGGGAACGGCGAGGCTGATATCAAATCTAACCAGATTCCTACCCGAATCACCAAAGGGTTAGAACGTCACGCTTGGAGCAGCGACACCCGGACGGAGCAGCGAGGAGCGAACAGCTGACGCCGCGGCGAAGACGTCACAATTGGTGCTGTTTAGGGACGCCACATCTGGTATCGTGACCGGGATAGGACTCTGGAACGACCACGTCCCAACTGGCGCCCTGGTAGATCAGGATAGAACGTCACAGTTGGCGCTGCGACCGGGGGGACGACGTCACATAAACAGTTATGTCCAAATTGTTAAATCAAGAAGATAAGATTACCTTTCTTTTTTATTTGTCCTTTATTTACTCTGTGCAAACTCTTCAGTTATGTTTTAGAATGTCAATGTTCTGAGGTAAGGTTTAATATCATTTTCAGTTGACAACACACTCACAATTAAAAGCATATTTTAGTCGTTTTTTTTAATCATCAACACCAAAAATCGTAGTGAAAAATATCTAATAATTTTCAACAAAAGAAATAATGAAAAAAAAATTTTAAATCTCATAAAAGAAGTTTAAAAAATAACAAAAGGATCATTGACATGATAATATTGGGAGTGTTCAGACTCAAACTTACTAAATTAATCAAAGCAATAACTCAAAGAAATGGTGGAATTTTTGGAAAAACAAAAGCCTACACTTAAAAACCATTGAATGGCGGAAGGAGGCTTACCACATGCACACAGTCTCTTTTGGCTAATGAACAGGATAGATCATCAGGATATTGATACAATCATTAGTGCTGAAATAACTGATCATAACTTAGATCCTAAACTATATGAGATTATCACAAATGGTTCATGGTCATTGCGGTACAATGTACCCACAAGCAACATCTATGAGAAATGGACAGTGTGAGAAAGGTTAAAACACTTCATTAGTGAAACTAAAACTGAAGTGACAGGATATCTTATCTACAGAAGAAGATAACCTGAAAATGGAGGAAGAACTACACACTTAAACAATTGACAGATGGATTGTTTCTTATTAATATGTTCTTTTAATGGCTTTTTAAAGCCTTTGAAAGAACATATTAATGTAGAACTATGCTGTTCTGATCAAGCCATCATATACATAATGAAGTATATTAATAAAAGATGCGATACAGCTGTTTTGAGACTACGAGAAGCAGAAAGGAATTTAGATGAAGCTGACAACTTCTTAAAGGGAAGATTCATTAATGTAAATGAAGCTGCTTGCAGGATAGAATGTGCCGTTAAAACGAAGTTTTAACCTAGCTTGTTAGTCTATAAATATATACCTAATGTGGGATTTATCTGCCGAGGAACTTCAAATGACCGCTATAACTTTTATGGTAATTCTTCTGATTAACTTTTCTCCATGGTACTTAGACTATGAGTTTAATCATTTTACAGTTGAAATAGTTAAATGTAACACTAAGTTCTATGCTAACAGTTTCTTCTATCGCGCTTCTCGCATGTGGAACTCTCATCCAGCTTCTTGCTTCTCAGTCAACTTTGTTCTTCAAAAATTTAAATGCAGTGTCAATCGTTACCATCTGTCTTCTTAATTCCTGTTCTCTTATTGTTTTGTCTCTTTAATTGCAGTTTTTCTCATATGCTCTAACACTAAGTAACCACATGTGTGTTAGTGGCATTATTTCTTGCTTTGGGTGAAATATTCGATACATGATTTTTCCGTTTAACTGTCACATATGATGTATTTTTGTATTGATTTCATTTCCAGCGTTTTTACGCCAGAATTTAGTAAGAATCTTGTTTACTATACTAACAATTCCCAGTCTTTGCTAATGATTGGAAGAGTTGAAATACTGAAAAAAAGTAGATGAAACATGAACTTTTGACAGGTTATTCAGAATTTTAATCCTGAGATAGAATGTCTCATTTGGAATTAAATAGACAAATATGTTTTCAATCATTTCACCTCCAAGCAAGGCTAAAAAGCCGCTAAAACAACGGGATTACTGGTTGTCAGAAATATGAGAAAAAAGTTATTAAAGAGAGAGAGCAGAATTTTTCAGTTTAACTGCTTATATACTTATGACCCTAGCAAAACCTTTATAAGTTTTTTCATCAAATAATATATATATATATATATATATATATATATATATATATATATATATATATATATATATATACAGCGAACCACTGGTTTCTTGTCGGATTTTGTGCTTCAGAACAGTTCAATCTTACCAATTTTACAACGCTGACGTCAACTCGTGGTATGGTTTCCAGACTTCTCCCAACGGTGTGCCTGTATGCAGGAATCGTCTACCCAGCCGATATTATCAAGATGACATCTCATTGACAAATCGACCAGAGAGTGATTCAGACCCGGGTTTTATGTTCGCAGTGCTAACACTATATATATATATATATATATATATATATATATATATATATATATATATATATTTTACTCATTAGACAAAGGTTATGAAGGATGATCACACACACACTCTCTCTCTCACACACACACATATACATATAAATATCTTCGCTAACTTTTAATTTTCTTCTTTCGTTGATGTGGTGTACAATTATATGTGTAAAACTATACAATTCATGTAGCATTGTTGTTATTGGCATGCGAATCTGTGTTTATTTCCATGGAAAAATAAGATACTCTAATAAGAATTTCAGAAGAAATATATTTTGAAATATAATTAACGATCGTATTTATGGCTAGATCATAATAATTTCATTTGTCAGAGTAAAGATATTTTTAATTGTTTCCATTTTGTTTAAATGGAAGACAATCATAACGTCAGTTAACAGTTGGTTAAAATAAACACTGTTTATTAAATGAACAGGACTATTATCCAGTAATATTTTGCTTTTATTAATTAAAAATAATATATAATTATAAATGAATGGTTACTGAAAATCTATCGAAGTTATGTGCATGTTTCCCTCTGCCATAAGGTTTTCCTCGTGTTTAGGTAATTGTAAAATTTCTTTGAATTGGCTTTTGGTCTCATTGGACGAAGCTAATCTTGAAATTCAAGCACTTGCTCTGTAGAATCGATTTTTATAATTTATGATTTATTTTGGATGGTATATAAATTATGCCTTCAAAAAGAGAACATTAATTTTCCTAATTTCATTTGCATATTAGGAAATAATTTGTATTGAAAAAGGATTCGTTGAAATAGTAGGATAAATCATAATATATTAGATTATGTTACGATTACTTTGCAGAAATGTATGAAATGTATTCCAGGAATGCGAAGAAATCACACTAAGATGACAAGATGTAGTAAAGAATTTTCAAGCAGAAAATTTTGTAGATGAATACATTACAAGAGAAATTTAATCCTTTCATCACGCTCACTTCCGAAAAAAAAATCTATATCATTATATTTTTATTTTATATACAATGCAACAAATTAACAAATAATTTCTGTTGGTTATATTTTACTCTATTCTTCTTTTGTGATTTTTGTTTTTACAATCTCCAATAGCAGCAGCTGCTACTGAACTCGAAGCAACAACCTCAGCCGCTTCCTGAGAAGAACGCAAAGCCTAAGATTATCGATTACTACTACGCGCATGTTCTACTCACTCCGTAATTATATGCGATGATAACCGAAGGGCAGTTTTGCATGTTGCATCGCTGTAATTTTCGCCGCAAAACCAGTAGAGGATCATTCCCAGACCCTCATTTTATTTCAATCATTATAATAATGCCGTCTATTGACTCAAAAACTTTCGGCTAAGTGTTCTATGTGATCCATCTTACTTCATATTCTGCTTTTGATAAAGTGTCGATGACCTAAGAAGAGTAATACAGAACCTCTCCAGTATTACTACCGTACAATCGGTGGAACTATGCAAATAAGGGGTTTCTTGCTGACATCTAAATTTGTCGTTAATATGAGCGGCATGTTCTAATATTTCAGAGCTTCTATTTACTGTCGGTTAACCTTTATTGCGGCGTCGCTTTGATGGCAACAATTTAAAGGTCGGGAGATCAACTGTCACTTTTCTCTAGCATTCCATTCATTGAAGAGTGGGCAAAGCACACAACATTGAAAAATATCGTTTTTAAGGAGTATAGGTCGGCTCATAACCACAGCATACCATTTTGTCGTACATTCTTTATAGTTGAATGTTTTGAAAATAAGTTAGCAGGCGAAATATAAATTTTATATATGAATAAATAAGTTTGTATATATCTGACTGTTTCTCAGTTCCATTTAACTTAGATCGTGAGAATGAAATATTGTGAAATATAGGATTTTTTAAAATGTTGTTGTTTCATTGAAATACTTCAATATCTGCTTAGATTCATTATTTACTTACATTAAATTCTTTTAGCATAAGGACCAATTTGAATTAAGATAAGTAAGTGTAAAATGAGGGAATCTTTCTATTTCTGCATGAGAAGAACGAATTTATCATTAGTATTTTCGCAATGCATTTTTAACTACATCAAATACTCAGTTTTAAATACCTTTAAGAATATCAAGTTTTATTCTAAATATCTCAATCCTTGAAAAATAATATCATGAATCATGCCAATGCTATCGCTTAAATGCTTTTTGTGAAATGTAATGAAAGATATAGATATATAAATTCACAAAGTCACAAGAACACCTTAACCATATATATATATATATATATATATATATATATATATATATATATATAGATAGATAGATAGATAGATAGATAGATATTCAAATATTATAAAAATAAATAGACCTTGATTCATATAATTTGAATATTCTGCTATATTTTTTAAACTAAGTCCATAACTGAGAAATGTACAATATCATAAATAGGAAGTGAAGAAATTGAACAATTACCAGGACTGTGAATCAAGAACAACTGTATATCAGATAGGCAAATTGAGCTCAATCAAATGGAACACAATGAAAGCAAAACAACAAAGAAAAACTGCGAAGAATAAGAATAAGAAAATTGGAAATTCCACTCAGATGTAAATGTTTAAATAACTTATTAATCGCCATTGAAATAGATTTGAAAACCTTATAGAACTGTACAAGAGAATAAATGAAATACTTCGATCAACAAACGAGAAAAATAATAAAAGTTGTGCATCTTCTGGAATACAAATATTTCAGATGTGAAAAGGATGGAGAGAAGGATGTTAATGTCAATATTGATCATTGCATCGATTTTGTACTCCAAGGAAAAGAGAATTATACAAGGCAAATTAATGAAAGGTTAATTACAACGGTAAAAATGTGCTGTAGAGGAAAATAAGGATCGGAAAACTACAATACAAGAAGACCCCGAAAAAAAAACAAAAAAAAACTTCACGAACATTTCAAAACAAAATGGACGATAGATAAAATGGTATTTGATTGTGAAGGGAATAACGCAGCAACATTTGATGGCAGTTGAGAATAATTTCATATAAGAAACAATTATATTAATGTCAAGACATTACACGATTCAGAAAAATAGTAAATGTAAAGAGTGTACAGAGATGAGAGTGTCAATCATAAAAGATAATTGTAGCAGAATGTCAGTCGGTCTGTAGAGATATTAACTGGATAAATCAAATTTTGACACAACGCCACACTTAAGAGGATCCGAACCTCTTACAAACGCTTGAAAATTAATGTTTTTAACTATCGTTGTAAATCAGACTTTCTATTTGAATACAAACGTCAACACATTTTCTCATTCTCCTCTTTATTGTTTATCGCGTCTCGTTTCAGTTTAGTACATTTTCTAAACTAGATTCGAGATTTGACTCATCTAGCAACCTTAAAGTTTCGTTCGTATTGTACATTTTTCCATTCCATTACCGATACAACGAAGCAGCAGCCCAACACCCCCGCACCCTGCACCAAAAATTGGAAGTTAATAACAGCAGAAATAAATGTTAAATTCTAGGCTTATTTTCTGAATGCTGACACTACAATCTAAAGTCATATTACAACTTAGGACATAAACGTTCAACTAAAAATCATATTACAACTCTGAACATAGACGCTCACTAAAAATCCCTTCCTTATATTAAATGACTTTCTTTTTCGCAATATTTTTCACAATTTTTCAGCTCGACCCTTTTCCGTCATACTTTGATTGACAATCAAAGCGTGAAGTTGCTAAAAATTTTTAGATAAATTAATAAATAATCGAAAAATCTACAAATTCATAGAATATTTGTAAAATACACCTCCAAACCTCAGATAAATCACTTTTACATATAGAGTTATACCTTTGCTAAACATAAACATCTTTCAGAACTTTATTATTTTCATTTAAAAGATTACAGATTATCATCACGATCCAAGTCAAGCTAGCAGCGAATATCATACTAATCTAGTCGGCGATTTTTTTCAGTATAAGTCGTTTTTATTCCGTTAGTGAGCATTATGAGTACGATAAGGTAAGTAGTTTTCTTTTCCATATCTTGCCATCTGATGGATTCTTTTTCTTTCCGTAAATGAACAATAACAGAACAACCCACGTCGTTTCTATCTGATGGATTACAGGTTTCTTTTGCCTTGGTGAGCAATAAAAATACAACGTACGTTATTTGCTTTTCCGTCTCTTCGTCTGATGGGTTATTTTTTATGTTAATGAGCAGTAAGAAAATGTTTTTTTACCTTCCCTGTCGATTTCCATCTGATGGATTACAATTCTTTTTGCGTCGATGAGTACTTAAAAGTATGGCTAGCTGTTTCCTTCCTTGTATATTTCCTTTCTATCTAATGGATTATGCTTTTCTTATCATTGGTCAAAAGTAAGAATACAGCATCGTTCTTCGCTTCCTTCTCAGTCAAATGGATTAACGTTTTGAGCGTTTGTGAGCAATAAAAAACGATGATAGATTACCCTTGTAAATTGGCGTTGTCTTACAGAAAATAATTTTTGTACGAAGTTGGTCAATGCCTTTTTTTGTCTCTTTCCATTTGCAGGATTATATTTCCTTCATATGTTAACCATAAATGATTCACTGCTTCCTTTGTCTCGAACCAATATTATCCCCTATCTCTTTCCACTCTATATTAGTTCCTTTCCTCTTTACTTTCTATTTAATGATTTGTTCGTAATAAAAGCATTAAAAAATATAGCTTCATGAAAAAATAAATGACTTGGGCATGAAATGAGTAAGTATATTAATTTGTTAAAAGTTTCCACTGTTTTCTTGAGGCGTGGTCGCATGGTTACTGAGAGAGTTTTATATGGAAAATTCAGGAATTTTGTTCTATAAAGGATTCGGTGCTTATTTCTGCAAATGCTTTTCGAACACTTCCTGTCATGTGTGCTTTTTCCTTTCGCAATATATATATATATATATATATATATACATATTCTTTTCGTTTACTTCCTTTTCACTTCATTACTTTTTTTGTTCTTGTATGTATTACATTCATCTATAGATTATAAAGCATTTCCAAATGATAGACAATATATTATTTCAGAACTTCAATTGTTCTTTCTGTTAATAGCTTTATAGTTACAATTCACAAACATTTGGCAAGATTTAAAATCGAAATAACGATCTTAATATTAGATTTGATGAATTTAATTCACTGGAAATGCAGTAATTCAACTCTGTCAGGCGGGAAGTTATTTTTGAGGCCCGACTGCTCTCAATACTATTTCCTGTGCAATATATTCCAGTATCTTTGAACATTTTCAAGTGCATGCGAGCGGACATATACAAATTTGATTGATTAAGCAGGTTATAACAGTGAACTCACCCATGTAAGTTAATGAGTGAACGATAATGAACGAAAAGACAAAATACGAAATAGATTTTAAGTAATAATCATAAAATTCATTAATGTATGAAGTTATATCAGCGTTAATCTCTCTCACTCCCTCTCTCCCTTTGTCACATACAGATGTGCGACCTCTCACACACATTTGCATTTTTTTTAAATATCTAAATATGTTGGTCATTCAAATTTATTGAAATTGTCTGAAATTATGTTAAAATAATTAGTTATTCTAATTGCTAGTATTTTAATGGTATTCGTTTTCTGCAACCGGTGTATTTTTTTAACCCCTACCTTTTTTTGTCATTTCATTCCTGTCCTATTTGATATATTTGCTGCTTGTCATTTCACTTGGGGATCCCAGATAAAATAGAACGCGTGTATGTGTATTAATAACTCTCGTCAAATTGTAAATCCAATAATCTTCCTTGCAAAATATGTTTGTCCGCTAAAGCTAATATTATTAGTTTCATGACTACACGTTAATATATGATGTTGCGCCTATTCTTCTAACTTAGAAGTTGGAATAAGTGAACAACTAATGAGGAATGAGTTCTCTAGTAATGGTTTGTCATATGCGCTGGCCATCGATCAACAACCAATGCATTTGCAGTCTTTCTTTTAGCATGCAGAGTAAATCAATCATTTGATATTTATATTCAACTTTCAAGAGCTGCAAATCATATTTTGTGTTGAAAGATTTCTTCATTATTCCAAACAATAGGAAATATTAGCAATATAGTGTTATAGTGTTATTACGTCATTCTCTTCTTGTATACTGACTATTTATGTAATATCTGTTTGCGTAAAATATTCAGTTTCAAGATTGGTCGATGACAACTATTCATCTGATTAATTACTCATCTAGGGCTGCAAATACTTCACCAGAGAATAACATCAACATAATGTGAAGTAAAAGAGACGAGCAAACAAAAGATTTCGCAATAACTCCGTGGTCAGAATGACCTGCAATTGGTGACTGTAGAGATATGCTGTCGGACTAAATTAAAGTTAGATAATCCACACTTATCTCGCGTTTGAGGGATTAGGAAAATGTATGTGGACTTGATTGGTCGAGAAATTCAATTTCCATGCCGAGTGGCTGATGACGGCAAATACAATCCAATGATACATTTCTTGTTCACGCAACAGAATGGGCGCAGTTATGAGAATCAGTGCATTCATTTGTGTCGTCTGTCTGTTATTGTGATGAGAAGATGAGGATGAGGAGAAGGCTATGTCAATCAATCAAGTGACTTGGCTGTGCTCGGTTAATGATAAAACAAATCAGTGTTTTCATCACTGAGGCATGGTGAAGTTTGAAACGTGTGTGTTAAATATTGCCGCTGTAAACAAGCAAAACGAAAACTTTGCGGCTATATTAACTTTAAGAAAAAAATAAAGGAAACCATTTGGTTTTCAAAGGATTACATTTGGTATATCAATAAAGCAGCAATCATTTGTCAGTTCTTATTGATGTAGAACATATACTATCATCTTAAATCGCTTTTTCTTTTACATTTTTTCTTGAAAATTTAAATTCTGTTTAGTCTGAAATAACTAATTCATCGACTGTTCATAGCATTCAGTACTCAAAACAGTACATAAAGTACATCGACATTTCTTGTATACTATTTGTGTTTATACAACTAAGAAATTACAAGTTTTCTGTTACCAGCCATGTTCGAATTTAAAAAAATAAATTAGCTTTTATTTGGAGATTAGGGTGAGGAATCTATAAAAGTAAAGCTTTTACTCATTATTTGCATATACGAGGAAAATATAAAATTAAGCATAGTAAATATCTTTATATAACACCCTGTAACAAAGTTTTTGCTGCTAAAATAAATGCGTATGTCTTGGACTAAATCAAGATCCACTGATTCTGAGAATCTGTACTAAGATTTATCGTAGCATGTCAGAGTTCTGCTTTATGAGCATGCACATGATTAATCTCGTGTTAATTACATTGGTTAACAAAAAATCTTGCCTTGTACATAGACACATGATGTTAGACTAGACTTAATTGAGTACGTGTGATACCGAATTACTACTTACAACTTTCATTCTAAGCCAGATGTTTGAGATAAGCGTATAGCATAATTACGTTCAAGTTAAATATATTCAGTACCGTGAAAACGTCTTCGGACACTAAACTGTTGTAAATTTCAAATAATTTCCAGTTTATATGTGGATGTTTCATATCGATTTTCTATACATGAAACGCATTATTGGCATCATTTCCATATCTAATGATTATGTTTTGTAGAAATTGTTCTAGATTAGCGTGGAAGAATGGTTGCATATCAGGAGTGAAACCTTTAATATTGTAATATTTTTCGTAACAGCACTGAAGTTTACAGCATATAGTGAGAATTCTTACATGAAATTACTGACTTCTTTTTCATGACGAAAATCTCCATAGAAATCAGGATGAGGAAAATGAACACGGCCAAGAATATGAACTAGCGAAAAATTGATAAGGAACATATTGCTCAAAAATTTCAACACTTCCGAAATACTCTCGAATTTTCAAGGCACCAAAACTGTTTCGGATTGACAAACATGGAGTCACCGCCGAAAACTGCAGAATGGAGTGGTACGGAAACTGTTCAAAACATCAAAAGCACAACAAAAAAGACTGCATAGCAAATGGTGGATGAATACTTGTCCAATGTGGTGTCTGGAAATACTACTAAGCGCATATTTCGGGATATTGTTAATTTAAGAAAAATTATAGTTAGTATTAAAAGATGTCTAAAAACATTAAAATTAGCAAATTGAAATTTTGTTTTTTTAAATATAGAAAGACTGAACAGGTTAAAGAGATTTAGCAAATACTCTCTTCATTCTAAAATTATGGCAGGGCAACAAAGACATTTACTGATAGTAGCTGCATATTCAGTAAACATTCTAAAACACTTAGATCATAATTGTTGCAACTGATTAGTTTTGAAGAAAGAAGTTTGCAAATAGGTATTTATGTATCTTTTTTTCATACTCATCATATATGACCAACAACAGAAGACAAAACAATATTTTGGTTCAAAGATCATTTGATACTGGGATGAAAGCGAAATTCTTTTAACATGGTTTGAACCTGAACAGAGATCACATGCAAAGAAGGATTTGTACGAGTCACTTCAAGTGCAAAGAATTAATCAAACTAAGAGAAATCATATGAAATATTAACAATATACATTAACTTTGAAAATTATATAATCAACTTTTTACTACAAACATTTTTATCTTATGTTCATGTGAGGTAGTTAAAAACATTTGCATGGCTACTTTTGGAGGTCGTCTCTCATCTTTCTGTCAAATCTTCTGCTACAAAATATGATAATTATGTACGGATATGACTCTCAAAGGGCGAACCATCCACTTAAGCTGGTAATTATCTGAAATTTACAATAGTTTAAAGTTTCCGAAGAATTTTGTGTAATACTGTATATTACAATCAACTTGAGCCGATGGCATTAGGATTCATTTGTTTTAGTTGTATAAAATTTTATTGGTTTTTAATGAGTTGGAAGCTATGGTGATTTAAGAAACAACATTAACATTAACAGCTTATCAAAGAATGAGATACCTTAAGTTACTTAAAGTATATTCTAATTGCGATTTTTGTATTCGAACAGATCTTTTGATATAAACGATAGACATGGTCAGACATTCCATCAGGATTTCTTTAATGATAGAATCGAGGTATAAAACCGGTTCAATACAAACCGATGAAGAATGACTGCTGCTGGTTGATACAATGGGAGTTTCATCTCGACACAGAAGCGCCGAAAACATTTCTGAAGATATCAGAAATAGAGTATTTTAGATTTAATCGCTTATTTCCCATCGTTATCTAAGTTGATCTATATATATATATGTGTGTGTGTGTGTGTGCATGTGCGCGCGCACGTGTGTATGTGTGTGTATTTGTGTGTGAGAGGGAGGATGTACTGAAAAGTTCTCGGCCATACCGACTTAACCAAATCTCACTAAGCAGTCAAATGAGTGACATACGTGATACCCGATTGGGCGATCATGTATCTTTTGATACATGACTGACGAGGAAGATTTTTTTCCCGCAGTAGGTTGCCATTTCTTTCTGCGGTAGACTGGTTGCCAACCAAAGGCAAAGAACTCAGTCTGCCCTGCTATTCAACCCGTAGCTTGGGGGAGAAGAGAAGGGATTATACCTTTCCCAAACGTATTTACTCTAAGTGAATCTAACGAAGTTGACTGGAATTCGAACTCGGCTTTCCGAGTCGATATCCACAGCGCAGATGCAAAACTACATAATCTGACCAAACTATATAATCTATTTTGGAATTCCTTTTGAACTTTCTGCGGCCCCGCCTCGTATGATATATAATACTAATATTTACCTTTAACATAATTATGGCACGTAAATATCCCAAAATCCTGATGTATGACAATTTTGAGCCAAGATTTGGTATCAGTGTACTTAATTTAGTCGAGTAAATCATCATTTGTCTGCACAGTAAACACAATAGTTCTTTTGTTGGCCAGTGGTAATATTTTCTTTTCTTCAAAATTATGCTCTGGATAAAACTATTATTAAAAGAAACAGAAGATATCTATGATTTAAAGGGTTTTATTTAACAGTATGCGTCAATAACGAGAGTGATTAAAACTTGATATCTGAATTTCCATTTCGGGTATGAAATTAGACATAGCTAAATGTACTATCCTATATCCATTAAATGGTTTCTTGAAAAGGTATTAATTATTAAAGAAACAATATTTCAAACTAAATTTAAATATTTTTTGCATTCCTATAGCACTTTTCTAAAGCGCATAAATGCATATTGTAGAAACTAGTCAAGGGTTTTGAACGTATATGTTTAGTGTCTGAGCCATATGAAGGAATTACTCTTTGATTCAATATATGTTGTTTTTTTTTTAAATTATGTGTGAAGGGAAACTTTTGACAAATTTGGAGGAAAAATATACAATAAAAATAATAAAAAAATTTCAATTTCCCCTTCAAGCAGAAGAGATGAAAATCTGAGATATTGTAAATTGATGTATGAACAAGGAGGAATGCAAATTTAATATTTTCATTACCAATTACACAATTGATTTGTTGGTTAGAATGTATGTAATCTTCCGTATTTGTTGACTTGGTTAATGTTTATTTCACCTTATAAGTAGTAAATATACAAGAACACTTTCCTCTTTGTGAACGGTTGCTTAAAAAATCACGAATCGTCTTCAAGCGACGTTATGACAAACACACGAAGCGTTTATTGAGTATCAACCACACGTATTCATGTAGAAATCAGAAAATCTTTGTATTTCTTTTAAGTATTTGTCTATTTTCTCCTCCATTCATTTCTTTTTCTCTCCCATCTTTTTGAGAATTCATTTCGTTTTTAAAGAATTATCTGCCATTTCTCCAGAAACTTCTCTATTTAGGCCTTCACATACCATTATCTTTTAACGCCTTATTATTTTCTATATCAATCAAATTTCCATCCCTTACTGTTCTATTCCTCGATTCTTATTTTTCTAAGTAAACTCTCGTCTTTTGTCGGTTATTGAATTCCACTTGGCTTTTGTAGCGACATTCCTTTTTTGTCTAAATATATTAATTCTCCCTTCTGCTATTGATTTCCTATCTCTCTCCCTTACCATAATTTTATGAATAGCGATTTCCTACGTCTCTACGTCTCTAATTCTCATGTACATTTTCTCTTTATTTTATTCTCTATCCAAATGCAACATTCCCTATTTTCATCTCTTTGCCTTTCGCTTTTCTCTCGAGTCCATACATGTGAAATCAAATCACTTTTTCAACCAGTACAAGCTAACGCATGGTAAACAAACGCCATTGTTAATCAGAGATAACATGTATAATGTCTTTTTAATTCGATTTGTGTCGTTATTATAAATATTGTTTGCATTTATTAGTATTTGCATCTCTACACTAATTTCCAGTGGGTTGCTATCTTCACTTTATATTGTGCATGTTCTTCTATTCATGTTTACTCAGTTTGCTGTTGGACAAATGACTATAAATTTAAAATTCGTACTCTCTTAAAAATACACTCCATCGTCTTCAATGGTTATGACATCTATTTTCCGATTCATGTTTCAGACGTTTTACAACTCTCATGAAATGATTTGATATTTTTTTCACGTTTGTTTTCAGTTTCCCTCAAATTCTGGTCGCGATCATCACCACTAAAATTATCACAATCACAGTATTGAAGACGATGGAGTGTATTTTTTTTTCTTCACATCTGCAACATTTGCCATGTCATTTTTTCACATAGATTTAATTAAGTCTCATACTCTTCATTTTTAGGCTGTTGTTACAAATGATTCTACTTTCATTTGTGCAGTCATAGCATGTTATTTTCTCTACAATTTCTTTTGTTTCCTGTATTATTGGTGGATTTATTTTTCTTTTTAATTTTTGGCTTCTGATTTTCAAATTTTCTTTGATCATTTGTTTGTCGTTCTTTTGACAATTGTTTTGTTGTTTCTGGTCGGATCCTTTCGGTTTCTTTTTTTCGATTGTGTACATATATAACTTAGTTAAGAGAGTTTTATATGCTAATAAAACTACTTTTCCTTCTTCTCTTAGGAATTTATTCTGCAATATAGCAGTTTAATAGATTTTCTATTCTAATGAGCTAATTTTACACAATATTTTATTTTTTCCACTAAAAATGTTTTATTCATAACTGAAATAATTTGCATACAACGTTTGAAATTTCAGTAATCAAATTTATTTGTTATTTGTTTTCTTGTAAAAATTAAAGAATATTTTATAACAGAGTTTTATTAAAGTCATTTGAAATTGGGAATTGTAAAATATCAAACTGTCAATAAATTAACTACAATCAACCAATAAGTTTAATATGATTCCTCACACAAATATTTATTTATCTTCATGTTACACTTACCGTGCACAATACTTTCTATAATTTTTATTTCTTTTTAGATAGTTAAACATTCGTAACATTTTTTCATCATTATACAAAAACTGCACATTATGTCAGATTTTCGTAAGTCAATATTTCTACAATAAATATTGCTGTTAATCATCGGACATTGGTAACATTTTCAGGATAGACTTGCATCTATATATTGTGTTAGTTTCAGTTTATAAAATTTATTTTCTTAATAATGACTTATTTGCATTATGACAAACTTAATGCAAAGTCTGACAAAGATAAAGGTTTTATAAACACATATTTCATTAACGCTATATCCTGTATATTTGAATAAATTTACATTTCATTATTTGTCTGTTATAAGGACTCTTTGAGATTCTATAATATTCATCAGTCTTTTTTTTTTAATGATTGTCTATTTTCTCAAATTAAACATACATAAATTATAATTGTTTTAGTATGAAAGGCCTCTGCTGGTATAGTTTTTTCTATTCTTAGGCACATCACTTTTAATGATGAACCATGTCTATTTTGACTAGAGAGGGGAGCATTTCATTAATTCTATATTTGTGAAAATCCTTTGACAAGGTGTGTAATAGTTAGATTTGCCAATGTGAATATCCATTGTCTGCATAAAGATAGACTCCAGTTTCAGTGACGTGCACCATTTAGAAAATGTCTTGTCCAAGAACTTTCTTGCGACCTATAGCAATTATTTTATATCTAGAAATTGATAGATATCAATAAGTATACTATTATATATATTTATTTATGTGATAAAACATTGAGCAGCCTAATAAAGTTATACACGACCAAACAAATTATTATAAATATTTATCATCAGACAGGCATTATAAATTAAAATTCATAAACATGAGTTATGTTGAAATTATACCAATATCGGTCGGTAAATACCAAATTTATTGTTAAAAGCTAACACAATGTCATGTGAGCGAATACGAGCAAGTTGATATTTCTGTATAACTGTTAAAAGTTTTTTGTTTATTTACATAGGTAACTGTGGAATATTTCATGTTTTTGCATTCTGCTGATGGTAGGGATTACGAGTCCTATTGCTGAGTTTATTATGTACATCATTCCTATTTCACTTTTTCCTCAAGATAAAAAATGTCTTGATAAATAATCAAAATTTCATTATCCTCCGTTTTAGTGCATTGCTGGACTACAATAATTAAGATCTATTGACATTTCAAAATGTTAGTTTTGACGTATTATAAAGTAACTAGTTCACGAAGACGCAAGAAACAGAATGTTATAAACAGAATGCTATATAACTACGTTATATAAACGATACCCATAAAGATATTTACTTATTGCTTTATGTTTACGTGGAACACTTACAAGACAATTGCATCATCGACTCCAATATAATGTGCAATGCTACCTGAATTGTCGACATTGTAACAAGTTGAAATACAATAAATAATTTTTCCTTTAAACGTTTTCATTATTTTTATTTTTCAGCATCGTTTTTGAGAGACTGTACAATGCAAACAGAAATCAATTCTATTGCGCCACATCTCCGCAAATTTATCGTACCAATAAAATGATATATAACTTATATAAAAGTATATCTAACCACAAGCCGATATGTTTAGAGTGTCTAATGAATAATAAATTGAGTGCAAAACTAGACAACACAATTGCAAGTAGTTGCTTCCTTGCCAAATAAGTCATCATAGGAATTAATACTTTCAATCCAGAATGATTATAAAAGTTTTTCGTATAGATCCAATTAACTGATGGAAACACAAAGGCCACAAACATGAAGTGGGTTTGTAAAAGAGAAATAATAATGTATAGAAACAAATGACAGGAAGATGTGGAGAACCATGAGCGCTTATATCCTGAAAAGATATTATAGAGAGATAGAATGGGGCTTGGCAGTATTTTTTCTTAATGTATATTGTTCATCCAATAGATATTTGGAACCGAATTCAATTCAGATTGTAGCCTTAGTTATTAGTGAGTCCGGTTGTGTAGTTTTAAATTTATGTCTGTACTGGAAAGAAATTGCAGAGTCGAGAATAGAGAATGAAAATTAAACAGATTAATCAAACTTGGCTAACATTTATCGACGACGTGTTAATAACTTGATTTGCATTCATCCATTCATGAAATCAAATCATATTATTACTTGCTTTGACGATATATCAAACATCAACTCAGAAACTAATTCGTCTATTGATCTGCCATCACAGAGATATAAATCTACTAACTTGGACTTATTGCATATTTCATTTCGCTGCCTATCTATCTATCTATCTATCTATCTACCTATCTATCTATCTATCTATCAATCTATCTATCTTGTTAGTTTCAGACAGTTTGTAACTCTTTCTCTACACAAGTATATATATATATATATATATATATATATATATATATATATATATATATATATATATATATATATATATATATATGTGTGTGTGTGTGTGTGTGTGTGTGTGTGTGTGTGTGTGTGTGTGTGTGTGTGTGTGTATTTAGACATCAATCCTTCTTTCATGCACATTTCATTGAATACGACAGGCAAGGTGCTTTTATTTAGTTTTTTATACAATTTCTCATTCCATCTAATAATTTTTTTTCTTTTCAGATGATAAATTATATAAAAACTGTCCGAATGTTCTTTTTATCCGAGCGCTTTCGGCTATAGATTTAGCCATTTTGAAGGATTAAATATTTTAACTGTTAAATAAGAAATAGTTTGTTGCATACCACTAGTTGACAATAACAAAAAAAATAAATTAATTATTTATTACAAAAAATTTAAAACCTCTCACTTTATAGTTAAAATAATAATTCACCTCTTAGAACAAAATTAAATAGGACAAATATTATTTACGAATTTAAATGCCCATTAAGGAATTGTCTTCCTGATCAACTAAAATTCGCAAATAATTATATAGACTACACTACAACATGTTTGACACGCAGACTCACTCTACACCTTTCTGACCATAGCTCAATTAGATCTCATTTAAATATTCATGGAGACCTACCGGACACTATTCGTTACAGACTTGTTGACAACACAAATATAATGGCACCATCTACATGCAAAAAAAGGCTAAAAATATTGGAAGCCTTATTAGTAAAAACAAAACAAAAAACCTAATAATATCAACTATGAACATGGACACAATATCTTGACCGTGTTTTTAAAAATGAAAACATTTTATACAACATACACGCAACAACCTATTTCTTATTTAACAATTAAAATATTTAATCCTTGAAAATGGCTAAATGTATAGCTGAAAGCGCTCGGATAAAAAGAGCATTCGGACAGATTTCAGATAATTTATCATCTGAAAAGAAAAAAAATTATTAGATCGCATGAGAAATTGTGTAAAAAACTAAATAAAAGCACCTTGTCTGTCGTATTCAATGATATATATATATATATATATATATATATATATATATATCGGGAGAGAGAGAGGAATTGATAAAGAAATTAAAAAAATGGTTTTGAGGAAGAATCAAAAGTTAATCGATAAACTTATTTACCATTGTTGAGATACTAAATCTTACGTTCATAGATTAAATGACAAAAGTTGTTATACATAAGACAGCGCGTCTTTCTCTATACATATGCTACATATTTTCATGCATTTTTATAAATACATTGAAACTAATTCACATTCTGTGCCTGTTGTTTTTTACTATGCTGTTGCTTGTAAGTTTGCTCCTTACATTGTTTCACGATTTCCGGTTTTGTATAAAACGGGACTAAAGGTAATAAATACTCACGTATAAAACATTCCAATATCAATCCCAAGAAATATCATTACATATATCAAACAAAATATGAAAAATAACGGTGTGAATGGGAGGGGGGCGTCTATTGGATTTGTGTATGCAACGACAGAAGAAATCGAAAAGTTCGATTCTACGTTAGACAACGCCAAGGCTCAAATGTAAATCGCAAGAAATTATAATTTTCATGGGAGACCTGAATACCAACGTAGGCAATGAGAGGGATTGTGAAAAAGCTGGCAAATTCGGGTGAGGAACCAGTAATGAACGGGGAGAAAAATAGGTCCAATGCTGTATGTCGAATGAGCAGGTAATAGCCAACACCTGGTTTCTAGAACACCGAAGACGAATATGGACATGGAGAAGCCAAGGAAGAGAAACGAAAGACCAAATCAACTACATAACTAACAACAAGAGATTCAGGAATGCAGTTGTACACTGCAAAACCTATCCAAGTGTCGATTGTAGAAATGATCACCTCCCAGTTATATGTTAAATACGGAAACTGAAGAGGCCTAGGGCAGCACCCAGATTGCAATACGACAGTTTCTTGAACGACTCGCATCTGAAGTAGAAATATATGGACAGTGTGAAAAGCAGATCTATTTTCATATCACTGCCTAAGAAAATAGGTGCCTACGAATGTGAACTCCATCGGACAATAAGCCTAATGAGCCATATAACAAAACTCATCATCCAAATTCTGATGTATAGAGTGCGCTGCAGAATCCGACCGGTAATAGGACAAGGATACTGCGGGGTCACGTAAGACACTGGAACAAGGAACAAGATATTTATGCTCAGAATGTTACCAGAAAGAGGAATACAAATTCAGAAGGACATGTACCTGTGCTTTATAGATTACTCAAAGGCGTTCGATAAAGTACGCCATATAGAACTGCTCGGTAATTGATATATTTGGGAAAATATTAAAATAATACATAAACTATACTGGCCGCAAACCGCCTGCACATGGATAATTAACGAATTCAGCCGGTATACAAAAGTAGGGGTGTAAGACAAGGTTGTGTCTTCTCGCCGGACTGATTCAATCTATAACGCGAAGTAATTCTGAGAGAATTAGATGTCCTACCAGGATTTATTATTAGCGGTCAAAATCTTAACAACATAACATATGGAGATGACACAGTGTTGATAGCAGACACAGAAAGAAAACTAGAAAAGTTCCTACAGAAGGCAGTGAAGGAACGTGAGAAGAAAAGATTAGACATCAACTTCAAGAAGACAAAATGCATGGTTGTTAACAAAAGAATGAGTTCAAAATGCAAATTACAAATCGGAGATACCAAAATTAAACAAGTACAAAATTTTAAATATCTGGGAAGTGTTCTAACAGAAGATGAAAGTGTGACACAGAAATGATGTATTCCAAGAGCTAAGCAGAATATTAAGAGACAGAAAGAAAAAAAAAAAAAGAATACTATACTAAACACATATGTGATATATGTGCTCTTATATAGCAGTTAATGCTAGACAATCTCCTCAAAGATGAAGAAGAGACAGAAGGATGCTGAGGATACATGGACCGTACATGTGAGCAACGGCGAGGTTTTAGAGAAAATAGAAACATTTATATTTAACATCAAGAAGGGACAGTTGGAATCTCTGGGGCACATAATGAGGAAGGAGGGCTTGGAAAATCCGATACTCACAGGACAGATTAAGAGGGACAGGAATACAGTGAATAACATGAGCTTGTGAAAATGGAACAGGATTTAGGAGAAATAACAAGATGACAAAATTTATTAAGTGCTACAAAGGACAGGAAATCGTGGAGAGCTATGATCGACTACGTCCTGAAGTGATACAGTACATAAAGAATATACATTTTTCTGATATCCTTCTTTACCTACTTCTTTGAATGTAGGTCTATTAAAAAAATTCTATTATCAGTCACTATTTTCTCATTTTCTCCTGTGTCGCTTTCAATATAGCATTATTTGCCGATATTTTGGTCCTACTTTTAAAAAATATTTCAATTTTGTTCTTATTTTTATATGCTGTGTTTTACCTCCAAATTTAACTAGAAGTGTTAATATATGTATAAAAAGTTGACCAAAATGTTCACTATATATTGGTCGTCAGATAGAGCGTTTAATTAAGCAAACTACATTTAAACTAACGCTTTTAATTGGATTGTTACAAAATTATCATATATAAGTTCATTAAAAATGTCAAAATTAGCAAAATTTTCAGCACATTTTCTACTTTTAGGTAAAACTAAAAAATTCAGTTTCTGGCTGAGTACTATACATAAGCAAATGCATAAGATATAGTTTACGAGTTGGCTAGAGATCTCAGTCAACGATGTTCTGCGTTTGGGTAGACATGTTAAGGTTGGTAATAGTTATATCATGGTATTAAATGAGAATAATCACAGTTATACAGTTCGAGAAATATACAACATACTTAAATATTCAAATCATGCACTGGAAATTATTTGCACTGGCTAGAGTATGTGAGTCGATTTGATGAGTGGCTCCCGCATAAATTAATAACAATAAAAAAAAATTGTGACTATATTTCTGTGCTTGATTAACTAGGAAAATATATCGAATATGCTCCATTTTTAAAGTAACTTGTTATTTTGTGATAGAAATATTATATTTTACAACAATATGGAACGAACTTCGACTAAAGAGGACAAAGATGGTCTTATGCAGAGAAGTTGATTAACATAATACTGTATATATAATGGAATCGGAATGAAGTTCTCTAATATGTGCTTCTTCTGAAGAATCATTAAGAGAAATGTCGTCCCATCAAAATAAAACTAAATTACATGTTGATCAGATAAAATTATCACAGATTAGTTGCTAATATATTTCACTCATTTGCTGTATTCAGCAAATACTGATCCTTCATAGTAGCATTTATTCCATTTAGCTGAGAAATTTCAGAAAATTGTAACTCAGGCAATAGCCATTTAGAACATACACTTCCTGTTATGGAAGAATTGATTATAAATTTGGTTGAAAATGTCCCAAAATAATGGAATAAACGGTAAAGGATTATGAGCTTAATTATTGAAACGAATCACTTTGCGTTCAGATTAACGTTTTGGGGTTCAGTTATTACGCATTTTAAATTTTAAATCCATTTTAAAAGAGGTCAGAGCCTACTGAAAAAATGCTGATCACTTTGTTATCGAAACGATTTACTTTCAAACTAGTATATGATGAATTGTTTGCAAAATAAATGGTTATTCCGTCAAAAAATGGAATCTAAAAATTAATCTAATACCATGTAGAATATCACGCACTGCATTAAAGTTTGTTTACTTCATTCCTGGAATAAATTTGATTCTCTTCTCAACACACGATTTCCCTAAGGCGATCAGGATTTGAATATAAGACATACTCGCGAAATCATAGTCATAAAGCTGTTTATTTATCAAGACAGTAGATGTACGCCTGTGGACTATTTCTCCCTCTCTCTTTCACTCTTTCTCTCTCTCTCTCTCTCTCTCTCTCTCTCTCTCTCTCTCTATATATATATATATATATATATATATATATATATATTCTTATGTTATCATAGGCTTGTCTGTATGACAATAGACCTGCAAATGTACAAAATAGTTTCTTGCGTTAAAACTCGTGTTTGAATCTGTGAAAATGTTTTATTTCCAAACAGGCAGCTTTCTCATCAGCGAGATGCCGACGTCACAATTGTTCTACTCCCTGAACAGATGGAACATAAATTGGCAACCATGCTGAATAAATATTGATGTTTTTGTTAATTTTCTCACTTTTCTGTGTCTGAATTCGCATCTTTTTATTAGCATCTCTACACACATGTGCACACAGACATAGATAGATAGATAGATAGATAGATAGATAGATAGATAGATAGATAGATAGATAAAACCCGAGTATGTTGTTTGTTTGGGAGTTTAAAAATTATGTTAGTTCAATTTCTTGAATGTGAGTGCTTGGCGTCGCTGACAGTGTTCAAATTAAGTGGACAACAATAGTAGATTTTATATATGCAATATGTCCACTTGTTATCTCAGCATAACTTTTCTCTTTTCTTTTTCTCTTCTATTTATATCTAACAATCGTTCCACGATCTCATCTAATTTAATTCCTTTTGAATAAATACGCACTCATTGATCCTTTTACATCTGCCATACACTATCATATCCAGAATCATGCGCATGCAAATAACAATATACACACGTCTCTTTGAGATAAACATAATATATGGCTTCGTTGCTCGTCAGTGCAGCTGCGTATACGATGCTCTAATACAAAATCTATTTTACAGATAAAACAAAACTTCTAATTACTCAGAATTAATCGATTTTCTATTTTGATAGTCTTTACAAAAAATCCCTATATTTTTATTTTATTGAATTATTAAAATTTCTTACAGGAGTGGCTTTTTCACTTCCAATACAGAATAACTAATTAAGTGTGAGGCAGATTTAAAGATTTACAGAGTAAAATGGCAACAAGGTGATTTGTTCAATATGTTTACATCAAATGTTGTCATGTTTGGACTCGTGATGTCTGTATATTGTTTGCTAATTAGTTATAGAAAAATAGATATTCATGTTCAGATGAAGATTGGTTGATTATTCAAATGCGTCTTCTGACATTTATTTCCCCTGATTATCTGCCACTGGTATCGAATAATATGTGGAAATGAGTTTCACCGTTTTGTAATAATAATAATAATTTGCAACAGAACTTAAAGGAAATAATAATAATAATAATAATAATAATAATAATAATAATAATAACAATTAACACAGCATGGGAATGTGAAACACCACACTATACCTAAATCCCAGCAGAGGCACTGCCATTTCCAACCGTCTGAATATCCAACGCCGAATCTTTCAAGAGACTCCTTCTCACCCCTTCTGTTTTATAAAATTTGTCCTTAATCCCCCTTACGCATGAACTGAACAACAGTAGCTATGGTTACAAACTAGACAAAAAATATTCAATCACCTACTCTACATGGATGATCTCAAACTCTTTGCCAAAAACGACAATGAGTTGATGGGCCTCCTCAATATTGTAAAATGTTTCAGTGACGAATAGGTATGGACTTCGGATTAGATAAATGTGCAAAAGTAACATTCAAGAAAGGGAGAATTATAGAAACACCCTCAATAGATTTAGATTTTATCACAAAGATGAAGATGGAACAAGATGAAGCCTATAAGTACCTAGGAATTAGCGAAGGAGATGGTATACAATATCCCCAAATGAAGGAGAAGGTAAGAAAGGAGTACTACAGGCGTGTGCATCTGGTACTAAATACCGAGCTGAACTAAAAAAACAGAATATCAGCCAAAAACACCTTGGATGTACCTGTGATGCAATACAGCTTTAACATCTGGACCATAACTGACATTAAGCGAATGGATGCCAAAAAGAGAAAGCTTCTCACTTGCTACTGCATGCATCATCTCAAAGCTGATGATGATCGTCTGTATGTACCCAGATCCGAAGAGGCAGAGTATTAGTTCTAGAACTGTCCTACAAAACTATAATAATTGGCCTCCAAAGATACCTGGAAACTACAGAAGAATGGATGATGATATGTGTCAAAGAACATAAAAGTAGTAAGCGTCTTTCTTCCGTAATAAAAGAAGCCAACACGGAGTTCCAAACGCATGCAGAAATACAAGTAAAGCACAATACAGCGACTGAAGCTGCAAAATACATAAAAAAGAAAGCAAAAACAAATGCAACCGACCAGATACAGAAACAATGGCAAGATAAACCGCTTCATGGCCAATATTCTGCCCGTACCAAACAAGCTGATGTAGACAAGCCCCATACCCATTTTATACGATGTAATTGGAAAATAACTTTCATTATTGCGAATATTTTTCATACATACAAAATCATCGTATTCTTTTTTCTGGTGACTCCAATAAAATATTCTTGGTCGCTTGCATCCGGAATAAACGGGTATGCTCGGTTATTTAAATTTTAATTTATTCAACCTGCCCACTTTTATTCCAGGCCCGAGTTTATTTTCCGCCGTTTTTTTTTAACAAGTATGTTTATTTCAGCTTTTATGTCATCTCTCTTATTTTTTCTGATAACAGATGAATTTTGAATTAATTTTCCAGGCTATCCTTACATTCCAACCTACCTTACTATTCTGGACTTAAGTGTATGTGGTAACTAGATTATTAATTTCAATCTGAAATACAATCTATAATAAATTTTTGTTCAGTGTTCCAAACCGGAACATTGTTAAGCAAATGTAATCATGTAAACCTAATATTGTGAAGTGTAGCAGACAGGTGGCATGATTGCAACATTCATTTAGTCAATTCAGCAATCAATAGCTGATTCAACTACGGGCAAAATTTCCAACTGAAAAACATCATATAATGTTTAACTGAAAGTATTTTTTACAAGAATACGGATTAGCATTTGAATTGGAAGACATTCTCCATTCTTACTTAAGTAAAAGAAAATACAAAAATTACAAATGGCCTTCTTAAAAGATTTCATACTTTTTCAAAATGTTTCATTTTCTGAACATTTTCAGGAGAAATTTGAGTCCAGCGTAGAGCTTAAATTGTTTTATAACAGCTTTTTCTATTAATGCAAATCGTATGTGCAAGCGAAATTTTGTATATCATCGAAATGTCCGTCTGCTTGAAATGTGCGCGAATACAATTGGTGTCTATTATTATTGTTATTAGTTTTACATTTTGTTATGATTATTATTACTTTTATCATAGCATTCTGGGTTGCTATACTCAAAATTTATCAATAGTTCTACTAAATACCTTAACACAGAGGAATGTGGTGCAGAGTTACTACAGTGAGGTTTCTGTGAGTTAAGTTTTTAATGCAACGTCCATGAAGATTACTTTCACAGATGTAGAATGCAAATTGAACCCGTGAGAGAAAACACTGTTTTGATTTCAGATATTGTGCTTTTTGCTCTAGCGGTTGAAGACTTTACTAATCTCGAGTTTTATGATAAAAATAAAAACAATTATAAAATAGATTATATTAATATTAAAATAATAATATGGAACCTATTTCCTCTTAAATGTCCAGGAACTTATAATAGTATCTTCAGTTCACAATGGATGTTCTAAAAAGTTTTTAACAAATGTACCTATGTATTCACTCGCTATTTTATTCTGGATATTCTAATATTAACTTGCTTATAATCAATTTTTTAGTGAATATCGCTGGATTTTACAACTTTCACGTCGGTACATTAAACACTATTCTTTACATATAAAACTATTTTAAGAAAAAAATTCGAATTTATATACGAACCCGTGTTGTACAATCAGTTGTTTCTACTATATGAAGGTTTTTGCCTGAGTTAAATTTAGTCCATAAACGTCTGCGAATAATGTGAAACCGATCTCATCATACTTCATTTAGTAGAAGTTATAGACACTCGATGGCCTGTGGACAGAAGCTAATATTCGATATTTGTCGTTTTTTATCTTGAAATCTATTCTTTTATAAAATCTTCAAAATAATTAACGAATTCCCCTCTAAATATAGACTTTTATCTTTTGCATATATGCACACACACCAACGCAGCCCTCTGTTCGCCCATTTCAGTTCGGTAATGCAAGAAGAAAAACAGATTTGATTTTATTAATAAATTGCATCAATATTAAAATCTAACATTCTCGTATCTGCTATTCTAGTGCCACCAACTGCGACTTGATCAGTTTTCACTGACTTGTAATTGCTTCCTCGAGCGTACTACTTAATGTCGAGGTTAACTCTCTGGGTATGAGGTCATTTTGGAAATTCGACGTATTTTGTTGTCGGTGTCATGATCTCTGAAAAAAATGGGTTTGAAATATAAGATTTTTGGTGTTGATTGAATATGACTAGCGTATTGACACGTGTTGATTTAATGTTGTGTGGTTGGAAAGAAACAGGAGTCTAGGATAGAAGTAAAGAAGTGCAGATAACAGATATTTATTAACTGCAATTGGAGTAGGCGAGAGAGAAGAAGAAGAAGAAGAAGAAGAAGAAGAAGAAGAAGAAGAAGAAGTATTGAAAATTGCCATATTCATAACGTTTCGGCCGTTGTACGCTCCGGCCTTCTTCAGGTAATTGGAATTTCGAACCGAATCTTTTATTTCGTCCACCGGGGTAGGATGTTCTAGTTTCGGATGTCTCACTTATTTCCATTTAGCTCAACTCTCCAAGTTTGGTTCACCACTGCTGTCGGCTGGTATTGAACTGACAACTCTTTGTGTTTCAAGGGCACATGGCCCAGTGGATAAAGACGTTGGCTAGATCCAAAGAGTCAAGAGTGCTAGAGAATTTGTGTGTGAGTGTGTGAGTGAGTGAGAGAGAGAGAGAGAGAGAGAGTCCAGGAGGAAGTAAATATGTATGTATATCTATGTAACTACATATCCAAATATAGTAGTTGTCGTTTGAGAACCATGGTAAAGGAATGTATATTTGTTTACAATATAGCAAGGCTAGCTGTCTGAGGTCGTCAGCTAGTCGCACAAATATCATATTTCGTCTCTGTATATTTTATGATGACCACAGAATCGGAAAATTGAGAAAATGAATTTATCAACTGATTTCGTTGATTTTCTATCTGTTTATATACACATCTATAGATCCTCTTTGAAAAGGCAGCAGACGAAAGCGAGACACCTTATATCTTGATTGGTCGAACTATTTCTAGAAATAGGGAAATTTTGGTCACCTTGTTATTATTTGTTTATTTCTTTCTTTTTACATCCTGGTTGGTTGGTCGAAATATGGCTTTGTTTGTCTTATGATTTTTATTTTTTATATCCGTCTATTTATAGAGATGGTGAAATGTTGTCCTTCTTGTTATTTATTTTTATTTATTTCTCTATCATCACAAAGTTCATCGAAATTATATATGATGATCGCTGAGGATGGATTTTACAGAAAAAAACAAACGTAAGATCTTTTTCGCATTGTTCTACATATTCCTCTAAATAATCTAATGAAAATGTTTAATATTTTATCACACATTCTTAATTTTGTTAGAGAGAACTACCAGGCTTTTAAACTAGTGAACGTGTTTAAACGTTTGTATTTCTGCAAAAAACTGTCAGCTGGAAGATAGACATACAGCATATTAAATCTATCAAATAATATTTCCAATCTTTTATTAAGCCAACTACTATTATGATGTGCTTTCAACGAAAGTATAACAACTAACCAAAGCGTGATTTTTCTGATATACACTAGTGACAGATGGATTTTTGGTGATGTACTTACTGAAATAAACGATCATTTTGTTAGATCTAAAAAACGTTTTCTTATCGATTCCTTCTATGAGCCGAGATGAAACGACAGGAAATTTTGACCAATGTGCACACAATTGTTCCATAAACTTGTGTCCATTGACAGCGGAAACGCTTGATCGAATAATTATTTTTGTACCAAGGGACCAGAAAAAAGCTTTAGGTCTTATGTTTCAGTAGAAAGATGAAATAATAAGATATAGGAAAGCAAAGAAAGCGATAAATAAGAGAGAGCGAGAAAGAGAGAGAGAGAGAGAGAATAAAAGTTTAAAATAGAATAATCATAACGACTATCATACAAGAATTAAACCATTCACCAAAATGGAAAGAGACAAAAATAGTTTGCCCAAAACGATCAGTTTCGATTTATGATTATAGCCTATCTCTTTAGTAGTGTCGACGTAAACCGATTTATTGATTGTGTCATATAGTTTACTTGTACAGTAAAAAATAAGGAATTGTTAATTCGTTTTAGATTTATTTTGGTAAGTTTTAAAACTGCAGGCTCTCGTCGATGTTTTATCGTATTAGATGTATTGCATTGCATCTCCATATTGTATATCTCCTCCTGCCAACTAGATTACTACTGAAGAATAATAGGGGATCATGGGTCTTTTGAAGGAATTAAATATTGTTTAATGCATCGAATGTTCTATGGTACACTAAACTGAAACAAATTAGAAGAATATTTTAAGAGTTTTAGAAATTTCTTTATAAGAAAGAAATGTTTAGTTATATTTACTCCTGTTTTTTTAATGTCTACTCATAAATACAATATAAAAATAAATGAAAACTAAAAAAGGGAATCGATTAAATTTTATATCATATGAAAAACAAAACAGTTTAATTGTTTCAGTTCTCATCTAATAATTTTTTTTTTAAGAAACATCAATGTAAAATAGGAGTTGAGTAAATAGAAAAAAGATCAAAATAATGAAATTAAATAATGAATAGAGAAACATTGAAAAAAGTGAAACAGAGAAACTGGGAATTAAAAAGGAATGAATCAAATCTGAATACGACAATCTGTAAATAAACAAAAGACAAAAGAATTATAAAATATTGATGTCCGACGGTTTTGAGAAAAAAAAAAAAATTTAACACATAAGAAGATAGAAGGAAAACGATAAAAAACAAAGAAAAGAAAAACAGAGAAAAAAAGGACAACAACCACGAGGTTGGCAATGATTAAAAAAGATATCCGAGCTTCCCGGCCTTGATTGACATTTACTTGATGCCATGATAGTTTCCGTCATCTGATATAAACATGCTAAGAATAGAAGGTACTGATGATGGATCAAAATACAATTCGATTTTCTTGTTAACATCGAATATGTTTTGTAAAAATGTCACCAATGCTTTACTTCTTTTACTTTGTTTTTCGAAAATATTTCAATTTTTATATGATATTTTTATTTGCTTGATCGATTCTCTCGTTACGCATCAGAATGTCTTCGGCAAAAAGAAAAACTCAATATATTTCTTAAAGCCAAACTAAGAATACCTTTTAATATTTTTAATTTCACGTAGGATCGTAGTTTCCAATGAAATGCTAAATTCGTAAGAAAGTTGATTAAATGTAAAATAGGGAAGTGAACTGCTGAAAAAAATATCTGATTCTGAATATTGTTTAGTTCTTTTCGATTTATTTGCACCATAAGGTTTCATTTTTTTCTGTTATTATTAACGTCTTTTTATAGAGTGACACTTTATCGTTAACAATTATTCATCATTTATTCCAACTCAAGATCTAAACACATCATAATTATTCAATGGATGGAACAGGCAGTAGACTCTTTCGAATCTGTACGAATTTATTTAGTTATGTTTACCGTTGAAATTTTTTATAAAAATCCCAGAATATTATGCTAGGAACAGATTGTATTTTCTTCATCAAATGCAGAGATATTTTTAACTTCCTCTTTTCATTCGGATTTCATTCAACAAATAATAAATCCACTTCGAAAGTCTGATTGAAACTGAGTATTATCTAAGAAAATTTATTACAAACATTTTAGAAAGTGCAATTTTACCGATACTGGGTGAATAATTTCTTACATATTCTTCACCATATATTGTTTTGTTTTTTTATATTTATAGTAATTTTTCACAGTTATCCTGCTTCAGTCGATTATTCGAAAAAATAGTTCGACTTGAGACGTTTTCATTGTAACTCATCGAATACAAATACTTGTGATGATCGAAAAATCCTAGTTTCTGTGTTGCGATCGGTTTGACGTAATGATTAATTTTCTTTTCTTTTGTAATAAAAATAAAATGCTCATTTTCCCGACTATAAGAATCCGATAAAAAAAAGAATGTCTTTCATTTCTTATCAGAAGATTTTTGCAAATGACTGAACGTTACGCTTTATCTTATAGTGAATATTCAAGAGAACCTAAATTCCTGCTTTAGTTTTTTTCTAGTTTATGTTAGTGTAAAGTGGAACATAATAATGTCTTGTGAATGTTTGATAAAAAAATACTATTTTAACAAGGGAAGTTTATCAGAAAGATCATATTTTAAACGTGCTAATCCATCGCTTGCAATTATGTACTCACTACATCTGGGTACAAAAATATTTTTTTTTATTTTCTGTGTTGCATTATTTTTTTATACACCATGCAATGATGATTATAATACATCTAAAAGTGTTTATGTCCTATTAGCTTGAACATTAACTTAATAAACAACACACCTAATACAGCTTGATTTAACAAATATTAAACTAAATCTAGGTATCCTCATATATTATTAAACTGATTTAGCTTTAATTAATTTAATTCATAAAGTGAAAATACTGAAACTATAAATTTTAATATTATTTCTCAAGATTTGTTAAATAAATAATTTTAAGTGTTTTAACATTGATCTCTAAATTGTATATTTTCTTTCGTGGTATTTTCTTTTATTCCTGAAATTCGTAAGGTCATTACAAGGGAACTTTGTTTTTTTCTGCATTTAGTTCAGTTCCTTTCGGCTTTTGTGTCTCAAAGTCTCATCAATTACAATATAAATGTTTAAGGTATGTGTTTAAAAACCTCATTCAACAGTAATTTACAGTTATAAAATTATTTTATTGAGTTTCAGTATATGAAGTCTGGATAGGTATATAATGGGACAAAAGTGTTCGACTGAAGATAAAAGTATCTACTTAATATATGTTATAAATGACGATATTATAAAATTAGAATTTTCAAAATACTATATTTTTATATTCCCATCCTATCAATTGCATCTGATACGTGGTGGATCCGTGACTGCAATAATGATTTCATATTTTGAAAAAGCCAGAAGTAAAAATATTGTTAATACGTATATATATATAAATAATATATTATAAATAATATATAGCATATAATAATTTTGATCTTTGACATTCCATGCGAAATCTATTGACGCACAATTTCTGAGTAAAATCTGAAGTTATATGATTTCCGGTATAACAATCATTATTTATGTTGTATAATGAGCAAAGTCCAAATATACAGAGATTCCTACAAATAAAATATAAAAACGTGTAACGTTTTGTGTATTTTGTTCTTTATCCATTATTCTGTCAGGGTAGTTATCATGCTAGAATCATGCCAACAGGAAATCCTTTCGCATGCAATTCCATCAAAAATAATTTACTTTGACCAACAGTTGTATGTTGGAATATAAAACATAAATTCAAAATATACGAATTCATGTTACGTTATATGACACCAAAGATGTTTTCTTTTAGAAAATTATGACCGTAAACATACATATATATATACCCGTTAAATACTTTTTCATTTAACCAGACCGGTTTAAAGGGATTTTAGTACAAATTATTCAATTTTCTTCTACTATACAAAACTAGTAGTGATATAAAATACAAAAGATAGGAATACTTGCCCTAGTAATATTTACACGTTAGTCACACGGGACTAAGTTCGATTTCCCCTAATAGTCCTGTTACTGTGGTTTAGTTAAAGAGTAAATAAAGTTTATTAAATAGTCTTATGGGCACCTTCTCTCGGATTGAGGAATCGGAGAGACGAGTTCGAATTCCAGTCTAATCCGTTACATTCACTTACGTGCTAATACCGTTGGGAAACGTATGAATCCTCCCCCACCCACAGCTATGGGTAAATAGCAGGACAGACCGGGTTCTATAGCCTTGGATGGCAACCTACTGCGAGAAAAAATCTGCCTCGTCAGTCATGTATCGAAAGATACATGATCACCTATGCGTGGATTACGCATAGCAGATAACTGACTATACAGTAATAATGAGTAAGCTAGTCCTGCAAAGCATGATTACTGATTTCGTTTTACGCTTTTTGTCTTTGAGCTAGTACCAAACTAAAATAAGCTTAGCAAATATTTTCCACTCAGAAAAGGACGAATTACAAAAGCTATAAGAGACTAGCATAAAAAGGACGTCAATGGCGAATCGTCTCCGTCCATTCAAACACATGCAAAATGTGGATCAAATATTACAAACAAAACTGAAAAGGTTAAATAATATTAATTTTCTTTTATCTAATAAATCAAGAGGCAAAACGATTTCAAATACCAAAGGAAATTTTCTTAATTAACTTGACTAATTAATATAAACGGAAATTAATTATATCATCATACTTACAGAATGATGTTAAATTAGGATATCGGGAGAGAGATATTGAGTCTTTTTTGTGCAGAGTTTTAGACAAGCGTCCATTTCGAATTTCAGTCACGTTTGTTACATTCACTTAGGCGCGAAAACACTTGGGGAAGGTATGAATCCATCTATTTTCCACTCAGTTATTGGTTGAATAGCAGGACAGACTGGGTCCTCTAACCTTTGTTGGCAACAAGTCTCACGCAAAAAGAAAAGTCACCCACTTGGGGAATATCTTCTGCCTCGTCATGAATCGAAATAACATGATCGCTCAAGCGTGTTTCACATATAGCACTTAACTTACTGAGGAGTGGAAGTAACGTTTAGCAAACGTGTTGAAGAGTTACTTGAAGACTAACAACAACCTGGTCCAACTGTACCAAGTCAAAATGATAGAAAGTTTGAAAAAGTTTGCCACGTAAGCAATGAAAATCGTTGTTGGACTGTTGATGAGATATTTGATGCCATTAACTTTTGAAAGTCATTTGTGTATATGTTGACAAAAGATTTTGTAAATGAAACACCTTTCCGTAAATTAGTATCTCGCTCGCTCACAGATGATTAAAATGATCATTGGAACGTGTGCCACGATTTAAAAGAACAAATTCGAAATGGTCCACAAATACCTTCCAAGATTGTGACTGAGGATAACTGGTGGTGTTACGGCCCCAAACTCGAAAAGAAACAAGCATAGAGCAAATGACATCAAATCCATCAAGACACAAGATGACCATATTGATTTGTATTTTGATGTGAATGAAATCATACATAAGGAATGTCTTTCTCCTGGACAGATAGTGAATCTGTAGTTTCATTTAGAAGTATTGAGAAAATTGCCTGAGAGTGGGTGTACTAAACAGTTCAACATATAGTGGAGCGTCGACTGGATGCTTCCCCGTCAATGAATATTCTCCCTAGGTTTGGGCCTAAAACCGCCTGGTGCTTGTCCCTTACCTTTTTACCATAGTCATAAAACCTCACATTATGTGACATTTTGTTTGTTCGTATGAATTGTAGTCTCAGATGTTTGCTCTTATCTGACATGAGTGGCATCCAACGTGATCTGCAGCTGCTGTAGGCCATCCGCTTCAAGGTTTGACGTCTTGTGTATTCTATTAGCTTAAACCTGTTTGGTCATTCTTCTTCAACATCTTTTATCAAGGAGGGATCTCCATCGAGAGAATTGCCATTTACTGGATTTTTTTCTTTCTCTAACTATTCTCTGTATACCTTACAGATGGTTGTACAGAAAAATTCTAGTATATCAGCAGTTTTTGAAATACTCGGAGCCGTCCATCTGGTACTAACGATTATGCCACGTTCTCGCGTGGATGTTTCCTCGATCGTTACAATCTTAATTTCTTCATGTCTAGTGTCGACCGTTATCTTACCTACATATCATCATAATCTGCATTTTTTACCTCTAGGGTAAGATAGGGACTCAAGTTCATCCTAGATCTCAAGTGGGACTTATATATATGACCCATAACTAAAGATACTGAAAAAAAAATGGTCGATTCTGAGGTACCGCTTCCGAAAGTAGCTGACCTCTTGTTATTTTCTATCTTTAAAAGACTCAGATAAGACCAAAAATGGAGTGTTGCTTTTATATCAGGACTGGAGCTCTCCAATTCTCATTTAGCAGCCTTGTTAGCGTTCAAAGTAGTTTACACCTCCTTCTGGTGGATAAATATTCAAGCCTTCAACTCCTTTTCCTACAGACGAAACATCGTAAGCCTATCGCTAATAGATCGCCGTGTCTACGTCAAATGTTCAGATGAGCCACATTCTTTAGTGCTACCAATTCAGACCATTACAGACCCGCTATGCCACGTTCACAGAGTCGAAGCATTCTCATGCCCTTTGTATTCCACTCGTAAAGAAAATGTTTCTCAGAGAGTTCATTCCCGAGTATCACTACCTGGTGTAAGTGACACCGAGTGGATTCTTCTCCGATCACTAAATCTTAACCTGTTCAAATGTAGAGCCATCCATTATCTATTCTATATAATCTGCACTTATTTCATCCTCTTGTTGTTCATACAACAACCTCAATCGGTAACCCTCTACCTTCAGAGGCTCTTCTCCTTTGTAATGGGGGAATATTTAACAAAATCAAATAATATATTAATACATCAGTTGCTAATATCTTGGGGAAATTTCAAACATGTTAAAGAAATATTTCTCACTTAAAGCAAACACATCATGATATAAATTTAGTCTTCGGCATGATTATTTTTCTCTTCTGGTAAATCTTTTCGAATTTAGTATTTTATTATTTGAAGTATTTTTTGACGATTCTAAGTTACTTATCATGCCATACTTTCGTGCTAACAAAGTCAGTGTTTCCTTAAATACACTGCTAAAACTGTGGTATACATGAAAGCAAGAGAAAATAAACCCACAGAAATGAAACATAAATCGGGTACAGATTGCCTCATCGTTGAAACCGAGATTTACAATATTTTACTGCATTTATTGATTGATGCTTACCAGTTCAACCTTACAATTGGTAAGGTTTTGAATTTTCATTAAAAGAAGAAGACATTATTTATGCTAAGTAGACTTCATTTAATATTCAATTATAATAACGGTTATGAGGGATAAGTTACATTCTATGTTGCCATGAGTGGTTCAAAGGTTAAAGTTCGTTAATGTACATAATATTGGAACAACTATCATCTGAGAATATTAGATTCGTTATTTTTTAATGTTCTGTATTTTATTTCATATTTCCCAAGTATCAGGTAGCCAGGATTATTTTCACGAATTTTTAGTAATAACTTCTTTATATGCTAAGGAATAATATAAAGCTTTTAGAACAAAATTATTTTCGAAGTGAGAAACTTTATCCAAAGCGATATAACATACAGGTGTAATTTTGTTTGTTTCGGAAGTTAAGAAGTCTTTAAATTAAGTTTTAACTCCTCTTGTTTTCGTCTATTTTGTTGAACATACGATAATCATTTGAGGAACGACATGATCATCAACTTGATATTTTTATAAGAAAATTACTGGTTATCGATTTTGTCACAGACTTTTGCTTCAGGAAAATTTATAACACTGTAACCATAATTAATATACTGAAAAATGACTTAAAGATTTAACTATAACCTACCCATTAAGATATTTAGGTAGGATTGTGTGTAACATCGATAAAAAGCCTTGTGATTTTTTGACAGTCTATACGTATAATTTTATGAGTATAGGTTGTCTTAACAGGCTAGTTTTTCTCTTTTCGAACAAGTTTCTTTAAAAAGCTTCGGTTTGAACTATCTTTAATGTTTTTGTTTTAATAGATTTTCTACATGTTTGTATCTTAAGAAATTTTAGAATCGTTTACTAGAGTTTGAAAGATTGTAGTATCAACGATAACTGAAATTTATAGCGTCGGAATCTTGGCTGGTCATGTATGATGAGAAAATTTTCTTTGATTTGATCGAAAAATTTTAGCTCAAGATAATGTTGTAATCGAAGTTTATTCTGAAATAATACGTTATCAAAATCTGACCGATTATTAACACAACATGCCTTCCAATTTAATATTTTGACTAGGCTTTCTTCCTCATCCGTATTCTAAAATGGTGACCCATCAAATGAATGCCTTTTCAAAACTCAGCATGCATATAATTCATACATAATTGTGCTATAATTCTGATAGAAATATTTATTACGAATAATTTGATTAAAAAACATAAATTTTCCACAATGCAATTTTGTAAATTTCATTTTTGTTTACTTGATCACCGAGCTTTTGAATAATACGCGCTCGACTCATTTAGAATATCTTTCTTTTATTTTTCATCAGTGTATTCCTAAAAGAAATAATAATGTACATAGCCTTGATAGATTTTTCGGAATTCCCTTTAATGATAATATAGTTTTACAATGAATTTTAAATTAATAATTTAAAATTTATGACTAAGCGCTTTATTTACCTTAACACCATCAGGGAGGTAGAATATGATACACACGGTCCAAAACGCTGCTCCGAATGAACAATTCATAGTCTTTGATAATTCTTTTCCCCATAGTTGTTACGCTTTATTAGAACTTATACTTTTCTAATATTTGAACCATATAAACTGGCTGGTTACATTCAATGCCTCAAACACCAAGCTAGTTACATTCCATCATCGCCGATCTAACCCTGAACTACCACCAATCAGGATGAACGGAGGTCCTCTCGAGTAAGCACCGTGCTTGAAAGACTCACACCGGACCAATAAATCCATTGCTAGATAAGATGAATAGTCGGCTTCCTGTGCCGCTCCAGTAATTACCTGACTGCTCTTGCTATCCTCTAAAAGCGCCAGATCAGGCCAAAAATGGAGTACGGTTGTCATATTTGGGCGGGAGCTGCCCAGACCTCACTCTCCAGTCCAAAAGAATCTCCTAGCCATCGTGGGTGACGAATTATTCAAACTCTCTCCCATAGGCAGGATGTGGCAAGCCACTCGCTGCTCTACCGCTATTTCCACAGAAAGTGTTCGGACGAAGTATATTCCCTGGTCCCGTCGAGGAAAACCTGCACAGCAAGAATATGCCATGCCATTTACATAGTAGCAAACCACCATATTCCGTCCGTATTCGATTGGTGAGAAATACGTTCCACTTAAACAGCTTCTCCCCGCGAATCACTTATGGAACTGACTCACAACATCACTATAATGTTAACGTATTCAAGGTTCGGGTTAACCATTATATCCCACTCCTATACACACAAATGGCCTCCTAACTTAAACCTCTGCTTCGAGTGGCTCCCGGGTCTTGTAAAGAGCGAATCTTTAAAAATAATAGAAGCTTATAATTAGTAGCAAATAAAATTAAATATTCACTTATCTCCACTTGAGTTTCGCAGAGAATGAATCCACTCATCAAGGAGCTTCAGAGTAAAATTGAATTTATTTACACGATTTCAGATGTCATCTCTGCGAATCTCGACTAGGGACGAATAAGTGAAAATTTAATTATATTTCTTATTATTAATGCTCTATCTATTGATATTTAAGCACTTTGATTACAAAGACTTCTTGTCTTAAAAACCTTTTATTCCAGAGATACAATGGTTGAATATTTATTTTTTGGAAAACAATCTTTGTTATTGATATTAATTTATATAGTAGTTTTAAAACAAGAAATATCATTTTTGCGGAAACCCTATCCACAGACTTAGCGTCTGTAAAATTAATAGTGCTTTCACATTGTTACTGCTAGGTACATAAATTAAATACGCATATGACCATTTAATGACTCGATTTGAGCCTTTTTCAAATTGTATATTGATAGAAAGTCCAATCGACCCACAGTTCTATTTACGTCTAATTATATTCTTATATAATTATACATTGCAAGCAAACAGAAAGTCTATTAGAGCTGATTGATGTGTTGAATAACGCGGAAGATAGCGGTGTCCGGATTAAATCATATCAATATTAAACCTTCTGCAACATCGAGACTAGTAAACATCCATTTACATATTTGATACAAAACAAAATCAGGAGAAAATGAATATGTGTGCATTTCACTTCTTTATTGGATGAAAAACACATTTTTGTAGAATTTTACTAACAATTTCCGAATTATTGAAATTTATCTATACAACTTTTGTCATGTAGACGAACTCAAAACTGGAAAAAAAAATCAGAATATTTAACTGAGATACAGTCAGGTTTGTATTTTAGTGGGCAGTCACTAGGGAATCATTTGAAATCTGTAAAACTCATGTGAACTAAATTTCGTGTGCAAATTCTTACTCGTAGTCTTAAAAGCCGCTCTTTACTCCCAAACACTCTGACGACGGACCTCAGTCAGGAAGTAATCTATATTTAATTTCCTTATTTTAAAAAATGTTAATAGCTTTTGACATATATAAGTGAAATAAGTGCAATTTTGCGATAACTGTGATCTGTACATCATTTAATTCAGTTTCTACCATTTACCTTTAATCTATCTTACATATTTATCAGTCTACCATTCGTCCTTCCTTTGAATATTACTGCTACAGCCTCAATTTAATGTCTTTTCGATTCTTGTTGGTACGATTATTGCTCAAAGAATCTATCAAGCTTTAGATAAGAATGGTGAATCTCGGGATGTTGCTTTGGACATCTCGAAGGCATTTGACGGGGTTTGATATGTTGCTTTTCTTCACAAGTTGAAAGGTTATGGTATGTCTGACGAATTTTCGAACTGATTCACTCTTATCAAATGAGAAATGATATTTGACTTGAACGGCCCTTCATCTAGATCTTTTTTTTGCATTAATGCAGGTGTACCAAAACCGATTCCAAAACACTGTATTAATCATCTGAGTGATCTTTTCCTGCCTTCTGTCAATATGACTGATGCTAACATCCAGGAGAGTGACTCGTTGCACCTTCTCCGGCTAACGTTTTCTGCTGACATGAAATGGAATGATTATATTAAATAAACTGATAAGAGTTGGTTCATTGTGTCGTGTTAGATAATTTTTTTCTCCAGAATCTATAATACATAAGTTCGCCATTCGGCTTTACTTTGAATATTGCTGCCACATATGGTCTAGTGCTCTTGTTATATATTTAGAAATTCTTAATAAAATCCAAAGAAGAATCAGCAATGTTATTGGTACTGGCCAGTCATCTCGGCTTCAGTCGCTTTCCCACCGCCGTAATGTACCTTCCTTGTACCTTTTCTATAAACTCTTTCATGATAATTGTTCTGAGGAACTTTCTTCTATGGTACCTAGGCGTTATGAATTGGAATGGTTGAGATGTAACCGCAAGTTCTATGCTAACAGTTTCTTTTCTCACATTTCTCGCTTGTGAGACTCTCTTCCTGCTTCTTGCATTCCAGCCAAATTTGATCTACAAAATTTAAAATACAATGTCAGTCATTATGTACCATGTTCTTATTTCTTGTTCTTTTATTGATCTTTCTCCTTAATATTGTCTCTGTTTTTCTTTTTTATATTCTATCACACTCAGTAACTCACTTTCGTCTTAGTGGCTTTATTGATTTGCTTGCAGTGAAGTGATTAAAAACTTGGTAGCCAGTTTTCAAGATTGCTACTGTATTTTACCTCATGTTAACAAGTAACACATTTTAAAAAGTTATTTAAATATTTCCAGTTAGTGGTAAACAGTGTAAGACAACGTAAAATAATATGAGCCGATAGTGCTCATCTGAAGGGACTGGGTATAACGAAAAAGAAAGCATTCATTTCAAACCAGTAATAAAGCTTTAATACTGATAGAATTTAGTTTATTATTTGGAAAATCTCTTTAATGTTTACCATAAGAAATGTATAGTTATCATTATTTTAAACACATTTTATTGTGTTTTAAAAGAATACATAAAAACTTCAGTTTCACCGTTTATATGATGTCACCTTGAGTGTCTTGAAATTGGTTCTATCAAACACGAGAAGGCCAGAATTTGAAAACAGTTGCGTAAACGCATAAAAATCCTTGAAAATAATTGTAGCAACATTCGAAAGTACTCAGAAAGAAAATAATATAAAATAAGAATAAATATGATAACACAAAACACATAACTCGGAAATTTAAAAAATGAAATAAAAAAAATTGATAGACAGAACTTGTCCATATTATTTAACCAAACATTCTTGAGAAAATTATTGCTGCTAAAATACATATATAATATATATATATATATATATATATATATATATATATATATATATATATATATATATATATAAATATATATATATTTTGTTATATATATATATATATATATATATATATATATATATATATATATATATATATATATATATATATATATATATATATATATATTTTGTTATATATAAATATGTGTATGTATATATATATATATATATATATATATATATATATATATATATATATATATATATATAAAATATATATATATATATAACAATATATATATTTTGTTATATATATATATATATATATATATATATATATGTATGTATATATATATATATATATATATATATAACAATTAACTGATTTGAAAAAAAACCAAAACTATCTATCTATCTATCTATCTATCTATCTATCTATCTAGATAGATAGATAGATAGATAGATAGATAGATAGATAGATAGATAGATGGATAGATATGTAACTATTCGGTAGTGAACATCCAAAACCAATTAATCTATATATGAATTCTGAGGGAAAGTAAAAACTATTGATCTAATATTAGTGGAATGTTCACGTTCCCATGAAGAAATATGATTCACTGTATTTTATGAAATTATGAATAACTTTAAATAAAACTGACACTTTCGAGAAGTAAATTTTGGCAATTTACAATAAATCTTAATCTATACACAGCCTTTGTGGAAGTTCGTTGTTATTAGGTGAAATTCTAAATTTCTGAAGTTCCTGTTCGACATTTCTGTTATACTCTCAAAAAAATTGTCAACGATACCTGCATGGGAAATCAGCTTTAATATCGCTAAAAACGATTCTATTCCCTACTTCTTGCCTTATTAGTAAAGCAAACTTATCTAAAGCAATTGCTACGTGTTGACTTTATTTAAGAATTCCACTATAAACAAAGACTAAAGTGAAAATGTTCAGATCATTTCATTCTATCAACAAAATAATAAATTAATAATAAATATAAAGTTTGTAAGAAAAATATCACAATGAGTGAAGCAGAACTGTTAAAAATGATCTTTTAAAGCAAACTACAATCTCGATTGTATCAAAACATGGTAAAATTCAGTTTACAGAAAGAAAGATTCAGATCTTTATTTTGGTTAAACTACAAATCACACCGCCATTATTATTATTACATTTGCATATTCACACCAAATTTCTGTTGTTCATCGCAGAAGACTGAATGAAAGCAAGCCTGCTTAAATTTCTAACACCCTTTTCAATATTCTCGAAGAATCCAGTAACAACATTGGCTCTGTAAAATCTCAACCCTTCTTCTGTTGTCCAACTTAATCTATCTCAACTTTAGCGCTTTGGGAAAGCTTCCAAATGTACCTGTTATTATCGACACGATCATAACCTTTATACACTATATCTTTCTCAGAATTCGGACAAGGTCCAGATATATATGCATTTTTTTAATTTCTCAGTTTTCACTTTGTAATTCATTTGCACAGACCCCCCCCCCCGTATAATATATCAGATTCCTTATTTCGCCTCGATGAAAAAGAACAATCTTTTTGTACGGATGTCAAAATCACAGAATATATTATAGTTTTGTTTTCAGGAATAGTCTTTGATTTGTGCTGATAGCATTTGCTACATGGCCAAAGTCACTTTGTGTGCACAGCTTTCAGTGTTTGACTAGCTTATTCTGACATTTATTATTATTATTATTATTATTATTATTATTGTTGTTGTTGTTGTAGATGTTTTTGGTTGTTGTTGCTTTTCTATTTTACTTCAGCTTTTTCGTTTTCTTCTTTCTAAGGCTTCTTTTTTGATATGTTATTGATATTTTCTGTTGAGTGTTCGAACAAGAAACTGTTGATTTTCACTGGATATTAAGTATCAACCAGCATGTCTCCTCAATACGCCAAAACATTTCTTATAATTAATATCATCCATGTTCTAGTTCGTTCCAACTCTCTCACTAATGCTACAGATTTTTTTCCTATATACAAATTGACCCTTTAATATCTTTAGTGAGGTACGGTGGTGTAATGGATAGCGGCTCGGAATGCGGAATCGGAGAGCCGAGTTCGAAGTCCAGTCGGACCCATTACACTCACTTACGTGCTAACATCCTTGGGAATGGTACGAATCCTCTTCTTTCCTGGTTCCTTAGATGACAACTGGTCTACCGCAGAAAGAAATAGCAACCTACTGAAGGAAAATATGTGCCTCGTCTGTCATGTATCGAAAAGATACAGATCGCCTAAGCGTGTATCACATATGTCACATAACTGGCTAAATATCTTTAGGTATCCTAGTTTCAAGATCTGGTACGTTATTAGATGTTTGATATTTCATCCAGCAAATGGCCGCGTTTGGTCAAAGTTTTATTCGTTGGTTTTGGTTGAGGACTAGGTAATTTATGGCAAAAATAATCAGTGCAAAAAGTTGCATTCATGTCTTGTTTTCTTACAAGGACGGTTATCAACATACTTTACGTATTATAAAGAAAACACAAATTATTCCTTAAAAATGAATTTTATGATCAAGATATTCCTTATTATGAAAAATAATACCATTAAGAAAAAAAATTAAAATAACTTTCTGTGACAAAATTCAATTTCATGATATTTTGTGAATTTCGCTGTTTAAAGTAATCGTAAAAAAAAGTAAAAATGAGAAAAGATGACAAAATAATGAATGTCCTCCTCTTTATTTTTGTCGTATATATTTGGATTAGTTGTAAAATATTAATAAATTTATTGAATTTATTTTTTGACATTAACTATGGGGTACGTTCTTTAATAAGTGTCATTTTTTATTAATTTCACATTGAAAAACATTACTTTTTTATCTCTTCTATTTATTTACGAAGGACGGAAAAATTCAACATGCTTTTAAAAATACGTTTGTTTTGTTAACATAAATTATAAAAAAATAATTTAGTACTTAATATATTCATTGTTGAAGAATAATAGCTTAGAGAAAAATATTAACTTTATGAATTCATAATGACACTTGGGCATTTCGCACCGAAAGTATTTGTTTAAAGATAAAATATGTAAGTTCAAATAAACTAAATAAATATTATAATTACTTCAGTGACTTAAATAATCAAAGTTAAGTTAATCAAAATCTAAAAAGTAAAAATTATGTTATCTGTCTATAGTTGTTTTGAACCGTTCATTTTGATGCATTTTTACTTAGAGTAGCTTTTTCTTTCGACATTTCGTTAATTCACTGAGATTTTTGCAAAGTGGTATAGTTGTGATACTCTCTCATGAATAATCGCAAATCTTTAATAGCAGAAGACGCTATGAAATCCCATCATAATCCGTTGCATTTCAACTAATACATTTTAAGAGTTTTTAAGTTACTTCCGCCTCCGACACTTCTTCCTTTCTTTATAATTTTATCTATCAGATTGAGAAATTATTCTTTAAACTCACAACTTATTTTATAGTTTACTAAAATTTAAGGATTAGTCACTTACTCAGCTTCTAGTATCACTCCTTACCAGCCTTGTTTCCATAACGACTGTAGAGACTATATTCTATTGTTTTAGTTTTGTATATTTTATTAATTCCATCTCCTTGTGCTAGGTTTGCTTTAGCTGTAAGGAAGGTGGATTCCGTTTATTCTATTGCCAATGGAGAATTCTTGTTGAGAAATTTCTCCTCCTCTTAGTTTTCTGCATATTTCGTTGAGTTTTAAGCCTGAGAACCACTCTTCCTGTTCTTTATTATTTGTTTCATTTGACTGGCGAGTTTTGTTGCAAGAAAGTTTTGTCCCATATTTACACCATCCGTTTATTCTAGCCTCTTTATAGGTTGTTGAGTTTCAATTAATGGTAAAGAACTGACATTCTCTACTCCATTTATTTCTTTCTGTCCGGCAACATTAAAACAGGTACCTTCCAGGAGGCCATCAAAGAGAATACTCAGATCTGTCACTCAAATCTGTACCCACAGATTTCAGAGTATGATTTATCCTTATTGTGAGCGGAGTGTTGTGGATATTTTGGTTTCGTGAGTTGAAATCATATTTTACAGCAAGGTGGAAAATTTTCTCCTTACATCAGTAAACTTGAAAGTAGAACTGTTACTTATTATTTTTTAAATCGCTATCCGACCTACGTTATAGCTGTTTGAAAAACTTCTTTTTTTACTTTTTCTTTTATCATTCCTCCCCAACTACAGTCATTTTACAAATTTCTTTTGCTTTTTCACTCGTCAATTCAAATATTTACTTTTTAACCAATGTAATGAATTTATCCAATAAATTCCATAAATATTATCAAAATATTTATCAATCGTTTTGACAATTGTTTTGTAATAATATGTTAACATATTCATAAGAATTGGTCCTGCAAAAATTAGTAATTTCCCATTAATACAAACAATTATATAATAATAAAAATTATTGAATGATATTTTCTCCCATTTAGCTTCAATACTGGCGTGTCCTCTTGTTGTTTTACTTTCCCACTTCAAAATTCGTTTCAAAATTATTATTATTATTATTATTATTATTATTATTGTTGTTGTTGTTGTTGTTTTTATTATTATTATTATTATTGCATTTACCTGCTCACAGGAAACGTTTGATGGTTATCGCATTTTCGGATTAAAATTTCTTACCTTTCGTAAATTGTTTATCGAAACGCTGGAAATTCAATTTCTAATCTACAGATAAATATCAATATATTGATTTATTTGAATTCGTCATACTTTCACACGAAAATATACACTAGATAGACATTCAGAACCAGTTATGTAGGCTACGGATATTAAATTCTAACCGTCTTGGCCTTCCATATATCTCCATGTATTTGTGAAGTCAGTGTTCATTGTTAACCGACAGGTCGATATACAAAAGTGCGAGTAATGAATCGGCCATGTTTGGAACCGCTTTCACAGTTGATGTTTAACTATTTGATAGATGATGAATCCGTATATCCCACTGGTTCTAGGGATTGGTATTTAAACCCATCTACAATAGCAGCATTTAGAATGCTAATTTTGAAAGCAGACGGATCCTACACATTTAGAACAAATCTTCTGAAAGCTATTGATTTCTATTTAGCTTTACACAGCAGGAAACGACGCTTAATAAATATCTATAGAATTCAGATGTGAAAGGTGACAGGTTGAAGACTGCTTATTTTTATATACGTTAGCGATACAAAATAGTTTTCAATCTAATCATCATGAGAGTAATCTTGCAACACTCAAGTCGTAATGCTACTACTAGGACAGCTTCGCAACATACACACACACGTATATATATATATATATATATATATATATATATATAGTCGAAGGTTAATCAATATTTACGTAGTGTGAAATATAGTTATTACCTGAATGATCTATATTATTAATATTCAATAAAAATGTGCATTTACTATGGTCTTTTACATTATTAGGTTGCGGAATTGCTGACCTTAGTACCCACCCATATATATATATATATATATATATATATATATAGAGAGAGAGAGAGAGAGAGAGAGAGAGGAAAGAGTGAAATCTCTCGTCGTGGACAACAAATGAAGACTCAGTAAAATAAGGAGGTGTTCAACATCACTTCAGATTATCTTTGAGATTGTCTTTGAAAAGCCAGAGTGGCCGTCCAATTGACCTGCTTGTTAGAAGCTGGCAAAGAGAAGTTCTATACGAGAAATATATATATGGAGGAGAGATAACGTGATCTAAAAACCCGGATCTATGAACACAAGCGTGACTTGCGTTTAGACAGTGATTCTAACTCGTTCATCTAAAACGACGTGGGACATAACTTTGATTTCATTAATGCCAGCCGAATTAAGAAAAAAAAATAACAAACATAACCCTTTAAGAAAATATTTTGAAAATATATTCATAGCATTACTTCCCTACCATAAACAATCTCTTAAAACATTACATCATATCACCATTTTTCTACAGATCCATTATTCATAAATCTAACTTATGTCTAAAATAATGAGGATTTTACAAATTTCGCTTTTTCAAAAGTACGCATGTTAAATCTAACCAAAACTATATTATTACAATATCTTACTTCGTTTCATCAACCCACACAGAGTTGACAATCACAGGCTTTCCCAACACACACATACACGAAAATATAAAAATCCAATCAAATACAACATTATTTTGCAACATATCGCTACATTTCATCGACGAGGGGGAAATCAGTAGACTTCCCTTGCATGAATCACGTTACTGTCCTACATGCACCTACATACTCTTACACAATCACACACTTTAACATCCTAAATGTTACTCACGCGTATTTATATATTATCTATTGCGTTTATACACGTGACGCGTGTCTGAACAATGAGAACTACAAAAATCATTCCAGTACTCTACCTCTTTGCTTTTTCATTTCTATTCTCGATCTCTGACGAAGCCTTAATAAAGGTGAAACCTGTTAGATTGAGATTTTTTCCTACTTTGTTCTTTATTTCATTTTATCACACACACACACACACACACACACACACTTATTGTTAATTATAATAATGAAAACAAACACTTAAAATACCATCGTGATATTTATTTCATTAGAATCGAAGATTCGATCCCAACTCTTCAGACAAACTCTTACACACAAATATTAATATAAGTTATAGACTGATCTATATATGTTTTTAGACTAGATCGCTAATTATGTAGTTTATCCCAAATAAATTTGTTCCTTTGATTACACAACATTTCTCTTTTATTTTTGCATATATAATTTTTTAATGTAAATTGAGTCTTAAACATTTATTTTAACTTTAATATAAGTGGTGATCTTGATATGACGTTATATAAGTGTTTTTCATTTTGTTCTAAAATGTTTTTGGAAATGAAATCAAATATTTATTTATGCAGAAATCAATCATAGACCACCCCACTGGAATCTAGCTAGCAAAGATAAAGGATTCCAAAGTTTTAGATCAGTTTTGACTAATTTCATTGTTTAACAAAGAATGTTACATTTTTGAGATAGGCAAAGGAAATGACCAAAAAATATATGGATGTGTATGTCCAGAAAGCGGGAAGTCCCGAGTTTTCAAACTGCATCGAATACGCTATAGTAGTTTAAATTGACTCAATTCAATTCCTTGTTAGATCTTGAGAATTTTTATGAGTCAGTGAAAAATACGCTGATTAAAATGTCAATAAAGTTTTCCCGAATTCAGAAAAATATTAGAAACCTTATATAGATGTACTTCAAATGTACGTATATGCGTTTTCCTGATGCGGAATATTCAACTGAAGCGTAAAATTTGAATATCGCTATTATAAAAGTAATATAATTTCACCATAACTTCTTATATTGTGAAATGATGGTGTTGCACAGAGCAAAGGATATTAAATTGAGTGAAGGAAAGTAGAATTTCTCCGTTAAATGAAGACTTTTACTGGCGATATAACGCTCACTTAAGAGTCGAATTAAATAGCGCATTCTATTCTTAATAAAAGTAGTGATTAGGGAAATGAAATTCTCAACTCATGGGGACGAATTTCCAACAATCCGTGAAAGATGCATTAAGAGCCTCAATTGTTGCCATTCACAACATATTACTGATTGACGTCGCCATTAAACAGTTTAAATATAGTTTGCGCTCTGTTGATTAATATGATCCCATTGCCAAAGATAAATTGTGGTATGTATATGTCAGTTTAATCGCCCAAAATACTACGGCTATTGCAAATATATCAAATATTATTTACGAAATTAGAAACCTTGGAATGATTAATCGCTATATATCTGAAAATGTGACATTATACAGCTCGATATCATAGGTGAAAATACGACTGACATGAATTTATGAGGAATAGGTAAAGCAGTCTTCGACCTAACGCTGCGTCACTCTCGAGAACAACTTTTGAAAAGCAACCTAGTGCTCATCAAAACTGTCCTAGGAGGAACTGATTACTATCCACGATGTCAGTAGTTATCATAAGTAACATAATGAATATGGTGGTAGAAAAGAGTTTTATTTCTTGAAGTTAGAAAATGTGAAATAGCCATCATTACATCATGAAAATAAATTTCCTGTACGAATGAAAGTATCTTGAAAATGCATTTAGAAATATGATCAAATTCTCTGTGTTTGATGGCTATTGTAAAATCAGTGAATTTAGAATGCCATCTCGACTTTCTAGCATCATATGTTCAGTAAGCTGACCTTGTCAACTGATCAGTTAACTAAAAAATGTCCATGTTGTATGAGCGGCAAATTCCGAGAGAAATATTAACCGATCGCACATATGCAAGTTGAGTAAAATGTGAGAATGTACGATGAGAATGTACAGAAGCTATAGTTGAGATTTCAAGATTTTATCGTTAAATAAACTTCTGCATGCATGATTAAACTTGTAATATCTCCATAAGAATAGAGGAACAGGCAGAGGATATATATATATATATATATATATATATATATATATATATATATATATATATATATATATATATATGTGGTAAAAAAATGGAAACCCTGGTCATCATGTGAGTTATTGATTGAATGACATTCCTTGGAAGTAATTATTCTTACACCTGGGTATTGGTTTTCGGAACAGCAACAGTGGCAACAGCAGCATCTGTAGTAGTAAAAGTAGTAGTAGCTATTTTTGTATTTGCCACTTTCTCACTTATTATTATTTCTTTCATTTGATTGCATGTATTCTATAATATTACATGACCTTTCTCATATTAAATAATTAATTGACACTGTTCAGAAAGAATAACTTTATGTAAGATTTCATACCCAATGTATTTAATACAGAGAAAGGGCAATGAAATAAAAACGGAGAAAAACAGTTTAATGGTGACTTTAATCAAGCAGTTATTAATTATAAAGGAAGAAATTGTTTAAGGACAACAGAAAAAATAGTGAGTTTATCTCCTGCTTCATCAAAGTTTAAAGAACGTCGAAATGAATCCGGTCTCAATTCTCTATGATGCCTGGATAGTTTGGAAACGAGGCTGGTTCAGTGTTCGCTTGATTATATCCTAATAACATTCAACTGGATGAATTTGCTCTCCAGTCTAAATCTGCTATCCCGTGATGCTGCAGAACATCATCAATAACTTTTGCTTTGTGTTGCAGAATGAGGTTGCAGCTTGGGTGTACATACGTGTAAGGCGGATGATTCAGTTTATCTTCCTGAACTGAATGCTTAATTTTACTTTCATAATTGATGCCGGTCCACTCCTTAATGGAACGATTACCTGCTTGGAATAGTACTATGATAGAGTCTTGAATAAAGCTTCCTTTGAATATCTCTAAAATTTGTGGGTAAACATGATCTTTGATTTTGTGATAGCCGGCAAAAATCATTTACACTAAACTAAAATTCATTCAACATTTTGCTAACATAAGAATAAAGGAAGACAGTGATTTATCTCTGGAACTGTTATCAAATGTTTATAATGCGTGTCATATGAAATACTTTTTAATTTACACGTGACTAACTTTTGGCTTTGTGTTTATACACTGATGAGGATTAGAAGTACAAAAATATGTGCCTGCCAAATTAGATTTTACTTGGTCAGGCATGGATTCTACAAGCGCTTTAAAGTTTTCATCGGGAACTGGTAGAAGGATGTTGGCACAAAATACTTTATCTACTGCAAGTTACGTAATGGAGATCCTGCAGAGTGAATGAATTAGTCGAACACATCTCATAAGCGCACAATGCTATGTTGATTTGTGCAAGATGGTAACTAGTGCAATAATTCCTGTGAAGCAGGTCAAATTGTTCTACTGAAGGATGTCATTACCTTTCGGTTGCTATGAAGAAGTGCACCTATTTCAATAATTTTGAGGAACGTGGGTAGCTAGAAAAGTGCTTTTTAAGGGTTTCTGAGCAAAACGTTGCCCGCTACATCCACCAAATTGTTTTCCGACTGTAGATTCTGTTGCAATAATTTCCTCATGAAAACAAAACTTGTCAGATTTCTTCTATTAATACAATATCCAGATGGACATTTGTTAAAATTGTTAATTTTACTGGCCTTTGGCTACGCATCTCCATACTGAAGAAGGGCCGGTTTTCTCTGCTGCATTCCTTTCTTGAACTTGATAAAAGGTATCTGCAACAGTCGCCTGTTTGGGGGTGGCTGCTTGTTCACTTCTTGCATCGATAATTCTTCCTAATACATGGGCAGCAATTGTTAATGTTGCTTTTCTCGGACTACAAGTCTGACTATTTTGGAAATGCAGCCTTCGAGCCAGAACAATTTACCCGCAGCAAAAGTATTCAAATTTTACTTTTTTTTCCATAACAACAGCATTTAATGTATCAAACCTGAAATTATCGAAGCCAGATAATTTGCTTGTATAGTTTTCATTCTGGCATGAGCTTTTCTTAGAAAAGTAATTTTTGACATAAAATACTGATTATAATTTGGGGGCTCATATATATATATATATATATATATATATATATATATATATATATTTTTGTGTGTGTGGTTGCGTGTGTGGTTGTGTGTGTATGCATGCGTATGTGCTCATAAGAACTCCATGATATAATGATGAAAAAATATTTCAATAAATCTTCTTTTAATGCCCTTATGTTATAATATTAAACACAAATATATATATATATATATATATATATATATATATATATATATATATATATATATATATATATGGTAATTTTCTAATCGTAGCTTAAATGTAGTAAAAGGTCAGATGTATGGGGTTCGTAATTGTTCTAGTGAGACAAACTTGTTAATCATTACACCACGTCGAGATGCGCCATACAATATTTATACGTGTAAAATATATAAAGCATATATAAATATATATATATACATAATATATATATATATATGTGTGTGTGTGTGTGTGTGTGTCTGTGAGAGGGAGAGAGAGAGAGAGAGAGAGAGAGAGAAAGATATGCATATACTAAAATACAATTGAAGAATTATAAGCACTAAACTTCATTTTCCAATGTGTCGTGCATGCCTTTTGTCATTAAGCGGTGATTTGCGCGAGTAGTTTCCATGTCTTCTGTTAAATCAATTCCCCCCCCCCCACGAGATAGGTAGTTGTCTAAATAAACTAACCGTACAGGGGGAGGACGGCAAACCACTCTTTTATAATTCCTAAGACAAATCATGGTTATGAAAATGAAGAGGAGATAATGGCGTGGAGTGGGTCAGGTCCATAGAGACTGACTCCTCGTTCGGTAAAATGTGTGCGACATGTGTTAGCTGATCATCATCTAGCGACTGTTCGCCACATATGGCCGGAATCGGGGTTAGAATTGCGTAACAACCACAAACATGGAAAGATCTGGAATACTAAAATCTGAGGTGATTTCGGCGTTAACCAAGATGAACAGGAGCAAAGTAGCAGGAGTAGACGAGATTGTAATAGAAGTGCTATCAGCCTTAGCCTTTACCATCGACAATATTATGTAAATAATAAATAGTGAGGACATATCAAAAGTCCTTGGAAGATCCATCTTCATAGCGCTTCCTAAGAAATCCGTGACAAATGAATACATACTCCATTAGATAATTAGCTTAATCTATTTTCATTTGTATGTTATCCATGTTATCCATGCTATGTACCTACAGAAGTTTTGGGATAAAAACAATCTTCAGAGTATTCATGGACTCTGTCAACATTCTGGAAACGTACTTTGCACAGTTCTTTGAGTAGCTAAAAGACTTCTACCGTGACTCACCTGAACCAATTCACGAAGTTTTACAATTCTTTTAGTTGTAATCAGAATATCATATTTGGTCAACACCAGCTGGCCTGTCACTGAAAGGCCTGTCACTTACTCTCCAGGATTATTACCATTACCCCTACATACATCTTTTCGTATTGTACATACATCAAGTGAAGCGTTCCCATAAACATTCACTAATTCTTTGCGTTCTTCCAAAAACTGAACATTTTGATAGCTCTTTGCTTTCACGTATTAAATTAACAGATATTGCTCCTTCACACACCCTCTACATATTTCCCTCGGTCTATCAGTATAACAATGGTCTTGGTTCTTTGGCAGCATTCTTTCTTTTATTCTCTTTCACTATCTGTTTATCGCTCTTCAGAAAAATTATGACATATTTATAACAATATTCATATATGATTCAGAATTGTAAATAATACATCATCTAGAGATTAATTATATTGAGATCTTATTATTACACGAGAAAATGCATAGTAAAACTTCTTTGGATTGATGTGTGTGCGTATATGTGTGTGTGTCTGACATTTTTATGCAAATGTAAAGAAATTAGTAAAGAAAGAAAGACAAAGACAAAAAAGAGTAAATATTGATGCATTCTGAAAATAAAGAGATAAATTTTAAATGTCTAAAAGAAAGTAAAAAGTACGTCAGCGGAAAGGGAGTTTCACATTGAGATGATGGTTAACAAGTAAGTGTGGTTAATCATTATTACCTATTCTTGAGTTCAATGCTCCATATACGTGCTCTATATTTAAGGCTTTCTGCGAAATCTAAATACCAAAAAGATGAAAATAAAGCATCTACGTAACTTTGAGAAATTTGTCTAAAATCCTATAATTTTAATTTCATATCAGCGAACAAAATCGACTAAAACTTAAATCTACAATTTCAGTAAAAGCATTTTTTTACGTTTTGTTTCGATATTTTGAATGTTAACCAAACAAGTGAGATAATAAGAAAGATTTTGAAATGTATTTTGAGAATCACAAATCAACAGCCAGGAAAACTTTTCTAGGAAGGAAAATTTATGTATTTGTTCACTTGTTTTGTTCTATTTATCTCATCTCATATAAGTTTAATGAAATGCGATGTTAAAATTTGTTCCAGTCAAATAATAATAGAACATAAATATAAAATCCTTTAACGTAATACGAAGTATTATATATTTGCTAGTTCTGCTGGTCTAGAAGTAGCAAAACATCCCCAGTGCAAAATGCTCCCATCAACGTGCTTAATTATAGGGAGTGCATTTTTTGGTTTGTGAGCTTTATTCAATTTCCTCAATACATGACAAGTGTTCATGTGACCAAATAATTCCAGTTTGGTTTCATCTAACCATAAAACAATATTCACTCCCATGTTCTAGACGCCTTCTAGTATAAGCTAATCTCTATTTTAGGAAGTTTTCCGTAGGTGACAAGCTCGAAGTCCTGCTCAATGAAAGCATCTAGTGATTATATTCGTCGATACATTCAACCCTGATATCTTTACATTATGAGCAACTAGCAGAGTTGCTCGGCGTTGGTGGATTAAGGGGAATCCTAGGAATGAAGACATCTTCGCCTTTTAAGAACTGATTCCTCAATTATATATGGCATCAACTTCTTAACCACCAGTCTGGTGCCATTATAAAATTTTGGTAGGTCCAGATTCCGTAATAGAAGAATTATAGAATCTCCATCTTAAGTTTCAGTCTATGTGAAGGTAGTCCCGGAGGTTCAAAAGAATTCAGATAATTGACCACTGAATGTGGAATGGTATCCAATGACCTATAGATATGAAATATTTCAGGGAGTGACTACAATAGTTGGTCATTGATCCTGCCAACTAGTTTTTTTCTTTGGGGCCAGTATAGCCCTGTCACATAAGCAAATGTTGATTTTGTTATGTTGGAGGTTTGGGAAAACATTGGCCTTAAACTCATCAGGAGTACTGACAACATTGCAAACATGACTAATGGTCATCTCTCCATTGGCATCTAAAGGTACGTTGCAATTGCCAAGTCTCAAAATGTTGCAGGAGAACTCAGCTGACATCTGATCTCCAAATAACTATATTGGTGCTTAGATTCAACGTTCGAATATGTCGTCATAACGGAGAAGATCTGAGATATGCTCTGACTTCATCAGCTCTGGAATCTTTTTGTATAACCGACAGTGTTTGCCTAAAGTCACCAGATAGCAGGAGTGTAATACCTCCCATAGGCGACTGACAATTTCTAATGTCTCTCACGGTTCGGTCCAGTGATTCCTGAGCTGCCCTGTGTGCCATGGTACATTCATCTCATACGATGATCTCAGAAGTTTTACTCCACACAGGGGATTGATGTCATAGGATGTTTCTCTCAACACCTCTGTGGGTAAGGCATCAGTCCCAGTCCCATGAGTTTTGGGCAGCCCATATGTTGGTAACACATCCCCTCCAATAGAAACGACATAGTTTTCTATAACAATTAATGCCCTGTTGTAAATTTAATCACTGAAATCTATTTACATACCTGGAAATTGGAGTTGGGCTTGGTGCTTAAAGTCTTCAGATAAGCTATCCCTATACTTATGCCACAGAGAAGCAGGATCGCTTACTTCGCATGTTTGCAATAGAATTGCAAAGAGCAACCTAAGATTCCCATGGGATTGTCACACAATAGCCTCAACCATTCTTGCATGTCACTGGGCATCATCTCAAAAAAAAAAAAAAAATGAAAAAAAAACACACTTAAATATCGTAGGTCGTACAACCAGTACGTTTACATTTCTAAGATCCTTGAAGGATGTCCAGCCTTGAACTTCGTGAAGGAGATGGAGATAAAAGCATTCATTTTGGCTGAGATGTACAGTGTACACTCTATCAAGGCACTCATAAAACCTAATGCAAGGGTACTCCGGTACATCTACGCACCCATTACTTTTCTGTCTTTCCAGATGTAATAAGATGACACTAGGGTGTACAGAAGTGTGCGGGCAAAAGGATAATTTTGGTACAGCCTAAAGAATGCTGTGAGTGTGGTATCATTGGATGATGCGTGCTACTTGAACAGGATTTGTTTCAGTGATGTAGACACGTTGACCGTTTTCCAAATATACTGCAAGTTGCACAATAGCCGAATGTCTTTTATGTAGTGGGAAACGAAATATGCGCCAAAAATGCCCCATTAATACTGATTCAGCTGCTCATTCGATACTGGATTACCTCATCTCGGCTATTTTCTTGCTGCAAGCCGAACATAGTCGCATCTGATCACTTAGTGATGTACGTGCAAACATACTTGATGGATTTGGGCGAGTTGCAGATCTCAACATTAATGTGGTCATTAAATGTCTTTGACAGCAAGGGACAGCAAGGGACAACAGGGTACTATACACCGGTTGTGAACCTCATGTTGTCCAATCTTTGCTAAAATCTTGCCATGATCTGGGCTTTTACGCTTGTAAGAAGGGGTATCCGTCATTACTAGTTTTTGTTTCCGTAAGAAATTTCTTGGGAAACCTCTTTGAGCATACATTGTTTTTCAGACATAGTGAGTTGAGGTTAAAGCCCCTCCCACATTGCCCATGTTTTATGTTCGATTTAACAGTTTCATAGAGCTCCTTGTCTGTCGATAGATTTGGAAAGTTAGACTGTCAATTTCATTAGAATGATTTTTTGTTGCTAGCCAAAGCAGAATGTTAGCATGTGGTAGCCTCCGTTTTTTCACCCGATTGTGTACATGTCACACTTTACAGACGAATGTTTTCCCCTTTTTAATCAGATCCACAAACTTCTTCAACTTCTGGCGAAAGACTGGCAAGTGAGTCAGGTCTCTCTTCAGTCTTTTAGCACAGAAATAGTTCGTCTTCAATTTCCTTCTACTTTGGGTTGCATGTAAAGGTCACAAAGATACCCGGCCTACCATAGTGGCGTACATAGGTCATGACATCCTGCATCATTTCATGCATGTATCGAGACCCTCGTCTAAAGAGCTGCCCAAGATTGCTATGTGCGTAGCGCACATAGCAATCTTGGGCAGCTCTTTAGCTCATTGTTTATAATTTTCCGATCGAAGTTGGTTTGGATCGTTTCTAATGAAACACAGCCTCTATTTTAGCAGCCACATCAACTGCATATTGATGAAAGAGATCACGAGAAGGATGAAGATGATTGAATGAGTTGCCACGCGTCATAAAACGCTGTGCAGAGAATTCCTTACACGATACTTCTTTGTTTAACATATCCGCCAGATTGCTTGGATTACGATGTTTGATACCAAAATGTTAACCATCTTCCCCATTAACAAATAGCATAGGAAACTAAAGAGCATCATAAGATCTATGTGTTCAATTAATTCATTAAACCTTCTCGGATGCTGTCCAGAAGGTCGCTTGTCTGCATCAATGATCACATTAACGTTGTGAGTAGGAGCACTTTCCAGATCCCATTAAAACTTTTGACATTGCTATTTCGACAATAGATCATCACTTTCATCCTCAGTATAAGCTCGAGCCTGGTGCCAGGGGAAATAGAATTATGCCTGGCTGCTTGTTGCCCCCAAAAATATAACTGAAGAAATTGTGGCTCTTGGCCGTGGGAATCTAAATCTATGGTACACCTGACCCTGCACTTTAAATGTGGTCGCGAAACCTCCTTTCCTAATAATGTTACCCCCAAATGAAGACAGTTGAAAAGCACAATTGCACTTCCTAATGTTTTCCAAAAAGTCTTTTGACTCTTGACTGGTGCCTGAAAGAAAAAAACTTTAAAAGCTATGGTGGATCTTCCAATAATGGAATCCTGATTTTGACACTCGAACAACACATTCCAGGAGTTTCTCCTTCAAACTTATTGGCTTCACATTTTCCACAGACTTTAGACATAAAGCCTATTGTGATTTTCTTTTCAGAAGCGGAGTCATGCTCCGGGTGATAGTTAAAGGAGAACGGTTACACGGCTAGCTATTATCCATTTCCGAGTTCTCTCAACCTGCTACCTTTCTTGCCTTTGTTCAGGAGTTTCAGCTGATCTGTGAGCAGCCCTCTGGGTTCCTTCGACTTGTTTTTCATCTTTTTTTTCTCAGGTGTCTCGACTGCCCTGCTAGCAGCAGACCTAACTCTATTAGCTTTAGTTTTTCATCTCTTTTCTCAGGAGTCTCTCCTACTTTGCTAGCAGCAATCTAGTTCTATGAGCTTCTAGTTTTTTGTCGCTTTCCTCGTGAGTCTCAACTGCTAGTAGCCATCTTAGCTCTAGCAGCCTGGAGTCTTTCCTGTGTTTGCTCAAGAGTCTCAACTGTTCTGTGAGCAGCGGACCTAGCGGAATTTTATCTGCTCTGCCCTTTCCTTCCAAGTCTTTCCTGTCTCTGATAATGCATAATTCTGAATCTTCCTGGCTTGTAGTATTTCTTCCCTTTGTCCCGATGTGACTGATTTGAAGAAAGCAAATATATTTCTGTCTGTGTTACGGTATCCACCATAGAGCATTTGCTTTCTATTGGGTTGCTAAAAGTTTTGATTGGCGTTGTTCTATAGTGGCGTGTGACTTTGAGCTTAAAATAAACAGTTGGTTTACCAAGAAGAATAATAATGGATGTTAATAACGACAAATACTTAGCTTTCTTGGTAGTTGATATAAAGTTCTTTGAAATATCAACCGCCTCGTTAAGGCCGATAATATAATTAGCGAGTAATTTGACACTGGCAAAAATTTGAACGATGGACGCGTGGACAGAAACACATTTCGTCTGACTTCAGACGCTCTTCTCCTATTGATTTAATTTTTCTCCTTATTTTATATCAAAAAGTGTTTCTTTTCTTTCTTTTTCTAGGCTCCACGGCTAATTCCTATAAAAACAACGTTTTCATTAGTCCAAAGAAAATTTCGCACAGGCTAGCGAATTTCTTTTCGTCATTGTCCTCATTTCGACCAAATTTGAAAGGAGTGGGTAAAGGGAGATATTATTATTTCACACTCACACTTTGTTTTAAAATACACATCCAGAAGCAATGTATTATTTAAAATACTAGTCGTTTGCAGATTGTAATAAGCTTAATAAGAATTATGATTAGTAAAATAGTTTTATTTGATAACATTGTAACTAAATTTTTAAAAAATTAACAACCTTATAAATTATTGTAATTACAATTGTAAAAAAAGGAAACAATTCTTGTAAAAAATCATTTTTCATTGGAAATCATTACATTTGTCTTGATAAAGTCTTTTTCATTCAGTTTGTCTCTTCTACAGATACACTCCATCTGATAAAATAATATTGAAATCTCATTTTAACAAAGGTATTTACCAAAATTACAACAAAATATTTTGAAATACTAAAGAATAATTTTAGTCAATATAATTGTCATTGGCTCCAACAAAACATCAAAAAATAAAAAATGCCGACAACTTACTCATCGCACCCTGTATACACGCCTATGCATGCATATTTAATCCCAAACAAGATAGTAAAGTCACTAGGGCACAAGGGGTTATTAAATCTGGGAGAATATCAGAAAAAGAAAACATTATTCAGTAGAAAAATAAAAGCAAATAAATTTTCTGGAGAGAAAGACCAAAATTTTTATTTACTAATAATTATTAGAAAAAAAAATTATAAAAATTATTGCTAATATATTTTACTAATATTTGAAGAAATTTAAATTATAAAACAAATTACATATAAACTTTTATTTTCCAAAATGATAAATGATTTTTTATCGTTTCGTGTTAACAGGTAAAATGAATAATGAATCTTTTTTTTTATTTCGAAAACTTCTCTTTCCATTTTCCAAATTTTATTTTTTCAAGAGACTTTTAAAATAAGAAATTTTTTTATCTGAAATTTCTGTACATCTTGGAAAGAGAGCTACATATGTGACACTTATTTTAAGGCTTCTTCGGAATCTGTATTCATCTGCATCCTCAGGATCATAATCATCTTTTGAATTCTTTGACAAATGTTATTTGACGCCACTCACTGACACAAAAACAAAAGGTATGTATTATAGGGGCAATAACTTAATTATCTCGAAAGAGACACTCCTACCACTAGATGTCTGATAATCTTTGTATGTATGTGTGTGATTGTGTGTGTATGTTTGTGTATGTGCACGATTCACTCAGAAGTATATATGATATACATGTACACAAATGTACACAAACACACACATGTATATATTTTTTGAGGTCGTTCTGAAAAGTTCTAGATACAGTCAAGTAGCCATTTCAAAAATATGATGTTTGTTTGAAGTGGGCTTTGCTGAGGAGTTTCCCAGAAATCTTTATCTTTATATACATACACACATTTTCATCTTTCTTTCTTTCTGTCTGTCTGTCTGTCTGTCTCTCTCTCTCTCTCTCTCTCTCTCTCTCTATATATATATATATATATATATATATATATATATATATATATATATATATATAATGTTCTTATTTAATCATATACCAATGGTAGTTCTTTTTCATTGAGAAAAATTTTAGATAGATAATAATTAGAATGAAGGTTTACAAAAAAGTCCTGGTCTCGTTTAATTTTTAAAAGACTTTCTTGCATGCACGCATGCGTGGTTGTGTGTATGCGTGTATGAGTTTGTTTACCAATACAAATTGTATCTTAATTTTAAAAAAAAATGGATATTTTTCTGTCGAGCACTAGGTGTATTTAACTTCTACCGTCAGCCGTCTGCAGATGGGAGTCGGTGAATAACTCCGAGAGATACAAAGAGTTGAATTCACGCGGCTTTTCACTTTACACAACCGCTCCCACCAGAACAATTTACTTACCATGTCATATTCTTACAATCCCACCCCTTTTTACAAACATATTTCGTCCCACCAGAGCTTCAGCTTTACTCCTAACCCACCCTTTATTTCAATAAAACACTTCTTCAACTCAAAAAGACATCGCTTTCTTACCCAGGATTGCCATCCTTACCAAATGCTTTTTTTTTCATCTCTCTCCCTCTCTTTTCTTATCTTTCCTACTTGATAGGAATATAAGTCAACCCTATTCATCTTCGTCTCTATCTTAAGCGCACTCTTTTAACTGGATGAGTTTGTATGCACAACACACGCACAGACAAATTAACGGCGAACAGTTTCGGGTCCCTTCATATAATACCGCATGTGATCCACGTATTTGTCTGATTATATCTTTGTGGCTATAGCCATTTCTCTCTCTCTCTCTCTCTCTCTCTCTGCCTATCTATATATAAATATTAAAAAGAGAAACCTTGTCGGTTGAATTTAAAAACTAGTTTAAATTAATTCTTGCTGTCTAACTACACCTTATCTATATAGCGATTTTCTAAGCCCGGCTTAGATGTGGCACAAGGCCGAAAGTATGGGGTACCCAGTGAGGATCGAACTCACTACTCAGTCGTAATAACTACACGTTATATCTATAGACTAATAGTGCTTAAATGAATGACAAAAAGGAAAAAAAAGAATTATTTTCTGTTTCAGGTTCAATATTATTTTGTTTGATTGTCATTTAAACTACTTCTTATTGTTTCTGGTAAGAAATATAACAACTAGCAACACAAAAACAATTATAATTGAAAAGAAATTATCTAAAATTAGTATAAAATTTATCATAACTACTTCGAAAACAATAATGGAACCAACACAAAGCAAAATAATAGCAATAAAGTTGAAGCAAAAATTTATAAAATAGATTGTAAACGAAATATATATAAACATCGATTAAATTAAATAAAAATGACATCTTTTATGAAACAAAAAGACATCTTTTATGAAGCAACCATAAATTTGACTTAAAGAATGCGGTTCTAATTAAATGATAAAGTATATTATAAATCGGAAATATAAAGTGAACTAATTGCAAAAATCCGTAACAGTAAATTTACGTTGGACGTAAATTTACTTAATCAGATCATACACACATCTCCTATCTTCCTAAAACTACTGCTGATACAATGTTAAATAATCAAAAAACGACAGCGATAAAAATAAATACAAAATACTAAAAGGATAAAACTTTTAATGTGGCTAGGTTAAAAGCTACATATATCGGCTGTCAAAATTTAAATTAAAAGTTGAGCGTTACAAGTACAGTAATCTTTCGATGTAAGTGGAACTAACGTTTGCTGTACGCTCAAAAATATACATGGATTTTAATATATAAATATATATATATATATGTATATATATATATATATATATATAATATATATATATATATATATATATATATATATATAGAGAGAGAGAGAGAGAGAGAGAGAGAGAGGAGGAGAAAGTATACCTCGGAATCGTTGTCTACAGTTTTTTTTATTTATCCGCAGTTGGGCACAACATTTGTATTCAAAAGTCAAAACTTTATTAAAGACGAGGTTTCAAAAAGAAAATATAAGCAAAAAAGACAAATTCATAATAATTAAAGCATAAAAATATTAATATATTTAAATTTAAATGCCTTTCAAAGTTATCAGTTCTGGGGACAAATGCGCAGATTAATAAAAAAGCAAGTTGAAATGTTTATTGTATAATACTCTTCATTTTTACGACTGATTGTTGTTTAAATTATTCATGTCAAAAATATTTACTCTCCTCCTCATCATCATGGTTTTATTTCAATTGCTTTAAGCGAGTATTGTTCATATTATCAGTAGTCATGATGACAGTACAAATAATGAGGTTAGTGTTGGAAAGTAGTGATGATGATGATGATGATGATTGTCTCCAAGTTATTTTTTTAGACAAATTATTTGCTCGTAACTTTTAATAAAGTTACCAGCAAATAATTTGTCTGAACAATTATTCTTCTTCCTTTCGCTGCCATGTTGGTATTAAATTACTTTGAATATTTACTTTAAACCTGCCGGTATATTTGCTTATACATTCCTGATTTTGAGATATCTGCTAAAGGCTAAATGCATAGATTTAAATGGAAATATAATAAACAAAAGTAAATAAGATATATCAAATGATGAATTGCTTGAAATATAAACTATGACACACCATAGGTAGAAATTTATATTTTGTATTTATTGACGGATTTTTAGGAAGATTTAATAATATCGCCACTTTCACTGTGATAATAGTAATTTAAGACTGGAAAGGTGTTTTACACCGAAAGACAAAATATCGCCTAGAAAAGAAGTAAACAAATATTGTGTTTTTTTTTTTTGTATCTGCAGAAGAGAAATGTTGGGTATGGGGGGTATCTAATTAACCACTTTACCACCATTATTATATTTCTTCTCCTGAAATTACCAAATCTGACAGTTGCAGCTATATTTCTCTTCTCCTTATTTCTTCGGCATATTTTATCCCATTTTCAGCTGAAGAAATTATCGGTTAGCACACATTATTTCAATTGTTAAAATACAACCCTCATGTGCAACTCATATGATGTCATTTACTGATATATATTCATTTGTGTTCATTCTCAGTAGCGCACACATACACGCTCATGAACACCCACATTTTCTTACAAATACAATTATACAAAGTTTATAAGTTTTATTTACCTTTCTTCACTTACCTGCTTCATTAGAACTGTATGCTGTTCTTAGCTAACACTAAGATGTACAGAACCACACACATACCTGCACATATGTGTGTGTATGTGTGTGCGCGCGTATGTGTATTATCAACCTCACGAATCCATGAGCATGTTTGTTCATTTTAAAAGGTCAAAAGAAAAGAAAAATGACCCCGGATATCTGCGATGTGATGTATATAATGCCAATAATATTTTCTCGGTTATTTCTTAGACGGTAATTTATTAACAACCCTGAGATTGTTGTAAAAGGAAATAATTATTTCGATAGCTGTTTAAGACGTTTGTACAATCAATCTATGTAATTTTCCTTTACATGACCGCTAGAACGCTATACTTAACTTGTCAGTAAAATTGCATTATTTATTAATAAACTTCACCAATCTCTACACAAATCTACTGAAGAGCATATTACTAACAACTCATTACATACTTTATAAGTGCACATGATCGTATATGCACAGAACCACTAAAATATGCAAAATATGCAAATAGATATGACATATTCACATTTATCTATGCGTAAACTCGTCTCATCGATATGCTTACATAATTCAGGTGTTGGCAGATATTCATGTAAAAAGAAAAAGTAAAAATAATAAAGTACACACACACACACACACACATATATATATATATATATATATATATATATATATATATATATATATATATATATTCAAATTTAGGGACTTGTTGTATTTAACTTGTAGTTAAATGTAGACATTTTTTGTACTAAATTGCTTTTATCAAAACGTCCATAAGCTTTGAAAACACTGGCGGACGCATAAAAACTCTCACATAACAATACTATATTGCTGCATGTGCATATAGGAATATTTACTCTCGTAATTACATGCGTACACATTCTCCTGTGCGTAAGATTCTCGAAACTAGCCGTGGGTTTTATACATTGCAGTGTTACGCGTGTTGGGACGAATGCTAACTTGATAAGTCTTATATCAAATGAAAATCCTGCGTCAGGCAACGCGAAAAAAAAGTAAATGAAAGAATAAGTAAGCTGAAGGAAAAATAAAATGAAGGCGCGAAAGAAAAATAATTAAGTAAATAAAAGGAAATAAAGGCGATAATTGAATTTGATGTCTCAAGAAAATGTAAGATAATAAAAAGAAACAATTTTTAGGAACTTCGATTTGTAAATTTAAACGAATAAGGATCCTATTAGACAAATGAATGGAATCAGCACTACGGAAAAGAAAATTGAATATAGAAAGGAAAAAGAAAATTGAATATAGAAAGGAAAAAGAATTTTTTTACAATTGTCGGGAAAAGTAGTAAGAAAAAGAAATATATAAGCCGTAGACTTAAGAAATGTCAAAAAAAGAATCTGAAGTAATGATTTAACTTTATATATATATATATATATATATATATATATATATATATATATATATATATATATATATACTTTAAAAAGTAGGAGATCAGTTGATTTAGCTAATTTTTAAAGTTAAAAGCTCTACATGTTATTTTTTATTTTATATTTTTCACACGTGTATTTTTAATACTACTGTTTCCTGGTTAAGTTCAATTCTGCCCATTAAACTTTTATATATTATATATATATATATATATATGTGTGTGTGTGATTAAATATAGTTTTGACTTTGAGGTATGCTATGGGTTAAAGTGCTCAATATCAGGGATAGAGCGAATGTAGATATAAAAGTGGACACTGAAGTCCACACCAAGAGACGACAGTCTATTTAATGCTAAACGCACTGCGTTTAGCATGAAACAGATAGAATGATAGATAAATGTGGACATTTAGTATCAATGTGAATGTAATTTAGAAACAATCAAGAAATAAATGTCAATAATCAACTGAGTCTTATAGGAAAGTTCCAAAACATGCTATTCAGCAATAAAAGTAAGTTTTTTATGAGATGTGTTTTTATTACCTTTAAATTCTGTACGAATTTTCCATGATTGCCTAAGTACATTGTTTCTGACTTTTTTTTATTCAAATGGGACTATTTGATTAATCAGACTTTTGAAGAATTCAGTGTATGCTTATAATTTCTTGTAAATTAGATATTTGATAAATCAAAAGTATGGTGTATGTTCACATTGTGACCACGAGACTTTCTATTACTTCTGAAAACTGCATCGGCTTGCGTACACGTGTAAAGATGCGCTCACTGCTATGTCAATGTTTGCGAGCATGAAAATATGATCATTAGGTGACATGTGTTTTAATATAATAAAAAAGGTGAATTTAATAAGAAATCTATAATAGAATATTTAGCCTTTTTTCTTAATTGTGAAACATTAAAAATATATATTGATAATCATATTAAGTAATTATCAATGATGAAAGTTTAATAAAAGTACGCCTTATAATAATAATTTCAGATGAAACGTTTACTTTAATTATATAGTTAAAAGTATAAAATAATTCGATCTTCATTTATTTCAAAGAATGAATGAGCGACGTCACATGCATGATCTGAAATTGAATCTCTCAACTATTTTTTTTTCACAATATTGTAAGAATTTAATAGATTAGTGCAAATATGACATGTTTATTAGTCATTATACGAAAAAGTATGTAAAGGGATTCATGAAAATGTGTTAAATGTTTTTTTTGTTTTTTATTTTGTTGTCAGCATTTCGCTATGTACGAGCATTCTTAAAACAACTGAAAAAAAATCCAAGGAAAAATCTTTCATTGTCAACTCTGCTATTTAGAAAACGAATGTGAAAAATATGAATACTTAAATAAAAAATTTAAATAGTTAAATGAAAATAGTTAATAGTTAAATGAAAAAGTAAAGGAAAATAGTTAAATAGTTAATAAAAATTAAAAAAAATAATTGTCAATGAAAATCAATGAGATTGTTACATCCATGTATATATGTATGTATGTATGTATATATGTATGTATGTATGTATGTATGTATGTATGTATGTGTGTATGTATGTATGTATGTATGTATGTATGTATGTGTGTATTTTTTTTAGTTCTCCGCAAGATGTACCTTTTCTTATTTTTTGCTAATGTTTGCTGTCAGACGTTGGAAAATTACGATAATGAAAATGATCTTAACTAATTTGTATGTTTTTTTGATAAACAACACTAATCTGCTGAAGGATAAAATAGAGAAGGATGGTGAAAGAATTAAAATAAAATTACGCTTTTCAATAGGAAGAAAAACACGCAGAGTGAGAGAGAGAGAGAGAGAGAGAGAAAGTAAGAGAAAGAGAAAGTGAGAGTAAAAGCCATAAGGAGAGGATCTAACTAAATTATATGAAAATACAGTGTGTGTGTGTGTGTGTGTGTGTGTGTGTGTGTGTGTGTGTGTGTGTGTGTGTGTGTGTGTGTGTGTGTGTGGCGCGGTGCATGCGTGGGTATATTAATTTTTGTTAGCGAGCATTTCTTTTTTTAATGTAAGAGTCATTTCTATAAATCGCTGGTACTCGGACACAAATCGTTGTGCTTTAGAATATGAATTGCTTAAGAATTATTATGATTATTATTAATAAAAATACAATACATTTTTCGTGGTACATTACGATCTCTGTTCATGTGTGATTCTAAGTAATTTTCTATTGTAAATGTAAAAAAGTAAATAAAATAAAAAAAATACTAAAAAGACTGTATTTTCTTCTCAGAATTAAAATTTAACCTTTACGTAATATTACACGCGATTTTATTTGCTTTCTCTGTTTTTTCAAAAATAATGTTTAAAAAATTAAACAAAATCCAACTGCTTAACGGAACTAAAGGAAGAGTGTGTATGTGCCTCGTTTAAATGTGCTTGTTGTGCCACGTTCATAAACTTTAAAGTAAACGCTTTTCTCTTGAGTCGTTCTTAAATTACGAGAAATTCTTATATGCCATGTATGTGTTCATAACTTCAATATAAACATTAACTAACTCGTTGTTACGTACATAACTCCACCATGAACAGAGTATTAAATAGAACAAAAAGCAGGAGTAGTCGTTTACAAAAGCGTTACCCTCACCAAGAGATTCTTTCAAGTTTATACCTTTTCAATTAACAACCCTTTCCTTCACTACCACCCGATTTTCCCCTTCGCTTTCCAAATCTGTCTGTCTTTCCCCGGTCGTCCTGTCCTCGTCAGTCAAGAAAGACGCCGGGTCTAAGAAAGAGGGGGGAAATCTAGTAAGAAGAAGAGAGAAGGGAGACAAGTAACCACTAACAACAATCGGTAATCTTGAACAGAGCACAGCAAACACATTCATAGACACACACGCACACAAGAACAAGTGTTGTATGGAAAGTTAAGTTCCGAATCTATCTGTATATAAACTATAATCAGGAGGATGGATACCGTAGAACTTGGCCCGTTCCTGCCATTGAAAATGTAGCATGAGTTTTACAATTTACGAATCCACTATGTGAAGAGAGGTCCTAAGATTTAAAAACTCATGGATGTAATAAAATTTTAAAATGTGAGAGATGGATAAACGACTATGAAAAAATAAGTTATATATTTGAACAGTTTTGAGTGGAAAAAAAAAAAGAATAGTTTTCACTTTTCCATTGCTCGGATGTATTGTTGTAATGTAGCCACTGAAAGATTTGGAAGACAACATCAAAAATAATAATAATGCTCCGTGCGCGGAAACGCTCAATGGCCCGAAAGGTAATTTATTATTATTATTATTATTATTATTATTATTATTATTATTATTATTATTATTATTGTTGTTGTTGTTGTTGTTGTTGTTAAATTTATAAGAAATTTGATTTTCTTTATTAATGTTTACTTGTTTTTTAAAAGAAACGAACGAATGTTGCTAGACATTCGAAGTGCATGCGATGTATATTCACAAATTCATGTTATCAATAACAACTGCAAATATATTCTATTAAAAATTTTGTATTTACGTACTCTATTATATTCAATTTTATGGAAACATAGAAATAAAAGTTTAGAGAAAAATACCGGTTGATCGTTAATGCGATTGCTGATACTTGGATTTTTTTCGCGCTTATAAACGTCTAACTTAAACGTAACGTCTAACTTAAACATCCAGTGAACTTTAACCAACCAATTATTATAATTAAAAAAAGAAAAGTAGATGATTTTAATAAGCATTTGGTTCGGAGTAGAATTTATAAGCAATTAGAGATGAGTTCTTACTAAAAATTTCAACAAATATAACCTTGTTTCATAGTTTGATTTGTTCAACAATAACATTAACACGTGTTAGCAGAGTCGAAGTGTTTCTCTCTCAAACAATTGAAATTCTACTTTACTAGCTCTTCATTAAGAAATCTACGGATGATGCTCTCTAAATGCTAAAATTAGTGTCACACAATAAATATCTACTTGTCATAACGTGGTCTGAGTACTAATCTTGTAGGCTATTGACAATGTTAATTTATTCGGTCCTTATGGGTTTTTCACACTTTTTCCCTTAGACCAATTTGCTGCATATATAAATCATCGTCAAATAGCAATTAGTTGCAAAACAAAAATTATTGAAAAACCTGATAAATATGACTGACAGTGCGCTGCTTGTATATACTACTTTACTTGTAATTGTTTCGCTAATGATAGACAAAGTTTTATTTTAAATGTTACTTTTATTGACAGTAAATATTTTTCAAAATGTATTAACGTAAAATAATCTACAGTTTTAAGATTTTTAATCCTATAAGGTATGTATGTGTATGTATGCGTGTGTATTTGAGAGTGAGTGAGAGATAGATGAAGCTTGTCATGAAATGAGTTGCATGTGCAGAGAAATAAATAGATCATTTCTGATCTGAAACGGACAGAAGTTAATACGAACACAGTATTAAAAATTAAACACCATTAAACCATAATAATTATCATTTCGAGATGTTTAATACATGACATTTGTATTATAGATAAATGTAAGGCGGCAAAATCATTGAATATATATATATATATATATATATATATATATATATATATGTGTGTGTGTGTGTGTGTGTGTGTGTGTGTGTGTGTGTCTGCGTGTTTTATGTAAAAAAAAATATGAGTAACAAGATAAAGAATACTCATAAAAAAGAATAAAAAAGCAAAAACTGTAAAACACGTGACGCAAATCAAAGAAGAACAAATTTTTAACTATTTTTTTTTCTTTTTTTAGACTCTGTATCCCGGGAACACTTTGTAACTTACCGACCAAGGTAGATGTCGTTACGAACGGACCACGATCATTGTGTGAAGCATTTGCATTTTCAATAAAAAGTGTGAAGAGAGGGAGGGAGTAAAAAGAGTGAGAGGGAAATTCGTCTAAAGACTTTGTTAAAGCACAAAACATAATAAGGCCAATCTAATAAAGACAGAAAAGTAAAGAAATCTCAGTACGGCCCGTTGAAGATACTGAATTTTGTACTACAAGTTACGCCAGTCGACTATGGACCATAACTGTAATAACACGGCCCCTCCTGTTACAACAAACGAGTTCTCGTATTGGCATCGCTGCCTACTACTTCGTCATCATCCTCTCCAAGAGAGCAGGAGCAATCGTGGTGCTAGTCGTAGTAGTAGTAATAGTAGTAGTACCAAGAAGAAGAATAACAACAACAACTGTAGGAAAAGTGCAGTAGTCGCGTGCTACAGATTCACTCCAATGTATACTGATCATTTCACACCAGCAGCAGTCCGACACAGACGCGCCTCCTCGGCCAAAGCCGCCAGAAGACTTAACAAATGTACCACCAGCAACATAACAAATCTTACCGACAACAAAGGCAGTAGCAGCATTGTGATCTCTGACGTCCCCTTAGCTACACATACCAGCAAGTACCCGAGTTGCCGAGCTGATGGTACCAGTAGTATAACTTCTACAGGGACTTCGCCTTTCTTGAAAATGATGAAGCCTTTTCTTGTCAACTTAACACTTTGGACTATATTGAGTAGCCTGATGATGATAGGGTCCACCCTAGCTCAGGTAATAACAAATGATAATAATTATGACAAGAACAGTATAGAAGGGGACCCTTACAAAAAGGTAATAACCCTAAAACGGTCGATCGCTGTAGATTACGGACGAACTGTATACATTGACCCTTACACGGATCTTCGGCTACACGTGGAGCCGAACGACCGGTGTGTGGTGACTGTTCTGGAGACTGATGTTCTATCACAGCGACTCGGTAAACTTACGCCGGTCCACTTCCCGTGCATGTTCGGACTGAAAGACGTTCACTACACACACTTCGGTGGGCACAGCCCTCAGGACGATTACATCCGAATGCAAATTCGCTACGATACACAAACTCAAACAATAGTTATTCCTTTCATTCTACACATACATGTATCGTTTAAGCAACTGGATATTATCACACAAAACACGCCTATTTCAGTACGTAACCTTCTAGACCTTAGCCAACCTCTTAGTTCGGATAATACGCATTTTTCCTATGACCCTTCGCATCAGGTGTGCAAAGTGACCATCTTAAGCCCGGCTAGTGGCTTACCCCGCTACGGCCGTATTGTCAACGACACCACAGCCCTTTCCATGATCGACTGTGAGGATTTTTTACAAATGGGAGTACGATACCAGCATATGGCTAGATCCAAGTCACCTCGCAAGGACTATATACCATTACTGGCAGAATTAATGGACCACAATGGTACCTTAATCAAACAAGAATACTTTCAAAAAATGGTAAGGATACGATCAGGGAGAAAAAATACGGTACCAAAAATAAACCCCGATTCATCACTTGTCATGGACGTTGATCAGTTTGTGATGACAGCGATTACACTGGACATTCTCTCTGCTTATGACTCGGAAACCCCCGATGACCAGTTGATATTTAATATCACTGACTCTTTGGCAAATGAAGATGGGTTTATTGTATCAACAGACGACCTCGAATTACCAATCCACTCTTTTCATCAAGGCGATGTTAAAGATTTGAAGATTGCTTATAAACCGCCAAGCCATGATTCTCTGAAAAAGCGGCGAATCTTTAAAATTGAGTTGGAAATTGTAGATTCAGACGAAGGGAAATCGAAGCCAATTAATCTAACCGTAGTTGTTCGAGAAATGAACATTCTCGCCCCTATAGTCATCACAAACACTGGCATCCAACTTTTCGAGGGTCAGTCACGTTTGCTGTCGCGCGACACAAATTTGAAGATATCTGATGATGATAATATTCAAGATGTAACTCTAAGCGTTATTCGTGGATCAAGTCATGGAAAAGTCCTCATTGATGGACTTCCTAAGAAGTTCTTCACGCCCAAAGACATGGATGAAGGTCGGGTCGTTTATTACCATGATGGCTCAGACACATTCAGCGATAATATCATATTCAGAATAACGGACGGTTCTCATAAAGTTGAATTTCTTTTCCCTGTAACCATTTACCCGCAGGATGACGAACCCCCGGTTCTTACTGTTAATACCGGTTTGGAAATCCGTAAGAATGAACTGGCGGATATAACTCCGTTTGTATTGAGTGCTTCGGATGTTGACAGTGAAGACGCTGCGATTAGATTCATTACTGAACCACCTTTTTCTAATGAAGGCCACTTGTTATTTCGACAGTATCAAGTTCCAGAGAACGATGATTTTAACAACTGGAAATATATTGATGGAGCTTACGAACGTGTCATCAGGGAATTTACTCAACAGGACATTGTCAACGGTAAGGTTTTTTACCGACATGTCGGCCCTCATCGCTCGGATTTCGTACTGGACAAGATTAAGTTTAAGTTGGTGGATAACGGAGATCCACCGAACGAATCGGATTTCCATGAGTTTGTCTTTAAAATATTTCCTGTCGATGACCGTCCACCATATCAGGATACGCGTTGTACTTTACTTATGAATGCTGACGAAAAAAAAATGACAGTACTAAAAAAGAAGTTTCTTCGTTATACGGACGATGATTCGGACGATCGTCGTATTATTTATACTATCACTGTACCAGTGCACGATACAAATCGAAATACTCCAATCGGAGCTGGAAAAATCGTTCTTTGCGATGATGAAAGCGCTGAAGTAACTGCTTTTTCACAAAGCCAAATCAACCACCATAAAATCTGTTACAAACCTCCAAAAGAAGATTTGGGTCTTGTAGCAAGGATTCTGCAATTTACCTTTGACGCTGAAGATATCGCAGGAAATATCCTCACTGATCAGATATTTACTATTCGATTAAAACCTGTCAACGATAAACCACCACGTGTGATCAATACAGGATTCTCGGTCCCTGAGAATGGACAAACTATATTATCGACGGACTTGTTAAATGCCGAAGATCAGGACAGTCAAGATAAGGACATATATTTTTTCGTGGACGTGGCACCTAAGCACGGAGTTCTTATGAGAAATCATGAGACAATTTTGGCTACTCAACAATTCTCCAAAGAGGACATCATTAAAGGAACTGTTGTATACAAAAACGACGGGGAAGAGAATGATTCAGATCGATTCTCTCTCACTGTAACTGATGGAGTGCATATGATCCCGGCTAATGTGAAAATATCAATTTTTAATATTGATGATCAAGTTCCGAGGATGATGAAGATAGGGGGGCGTCAAGAAATACTTTACACTTTGATTAAAGTGAACGAAATGGGGACGGTTGCGATAACGACCGAGAATCTGAAATCATCGGACGATGACAACGAAGACAAAAAGCTTACTTTTATTATAACTAAGCACCCACTGGAAGGAGTCATTCTTACCGAAAAATTTACTCAGCAGGACATTATAGATCAGAAAGTCAAATATCAACATACTTCAGGTGAAATCGGAACCGATCTTCAAAGGGACAACTTCGAACTAATGTTGACGGACTATTCAGACCACTTAATTGTTGACGGAAACAAAGTCGAGCAAATACGGGTCGGGGTTGATATTTTACCGGTGGATAATAAATCTCCAATTGTCACATTGGGCAACACATACACTGTTCCAGAAAGTAAGAAAAATGTGATTCTTACTTCACACTTGGATGTTCACGACGAAGACACAAAAGAGGAAGATGTCATTTGCACGGTTGTTGTTAAGCCCAAATATGGCTACCTGGAGAATATCTCACCTGCACCTGGTTCTGAAAAATCTCGAGTTGGAATACCTATTACAGCTTTCAGTGTACACCAGTTGCGTTTACGTAATATAAACTATGTGCAAAGCGTGCATGAAGGAGTTGAAGAGCGTAGCGACAGTTTTACTTTCACTTGTTCTGATGGCGTCAGTTTTTCTCCGAAGTTCGTTTTCCCGATAGCCATTTTGCCAGAAAATGATGAGACACCGCAAGTCTTTTTACGGAAATTTGTAGTGCCCGAAGGCATGTTGTTAACTATTGACTTACCGATTCTGAACGCAATGGACAAAGACGAACCTTCAGACTCGCTGGTGTTTCTTATCGTCGAACAACCGAAGCATGGCACTCTCGGAAAGCAAACGTTGGCTGGGACGATAAGCATCACAAATTTTACCTTGGCTGATATTACAAAAGACTCAACTATACTATATGAACACGACAATTCAGAGACAAAGACTGATTCGATTAAATTCATTTTAACGGATGGTGTACACAACGTGTCAAAAACATTACAGATTGAAATTTTGCCTGTTGACGACGAAACCCCAAGACTGAGTATAAACAATGGGTTAGAGATTGAGAACCTAGGTGAAACCAAGATAATTACCAATAAGGACCTCAAAGCCAAAGATCTTGACTCAGATGATGAAACAATTCTTTACTTCGTCCGGCTTGAGCCCAGACATGGCTACCTGCAAAGAATCCAGAACGGACATACACGAAACTTGACGGTGGGTTCAAATTTCACTCAGTACGATATTGACCAGAAACGAATCCAATATACTCACACCGGACACGAGGGTGTCCGTGACGTAGTGAAATTCGATGTGACAGATAGTGTGAATCCTTTGATCGACCGATATTTTTATATCAATGTCCAGGGCAAGGATGAAGTATATCCAGATGTAATTAATAGAGGAATTGAATTGCCTGAAAACGGTAAAGTTGTTTTGACTACATATCTGCTTAGTGGTACGGATATAAATTCTCTGGACCCAAATCTCCAGTTTATTATCACAAAGCCCCCTGCGAGAGGTCACTTGGAAAACTCCGACAATCCTAATGTACCGATCTCTAAATTCACACAGATCGATTTAGTAGGTAATAAAATATCTTACGTTCACACCAGTAATGACCAAATGAAGATGGATAGTTTCATGTTTGAAGGAACTGATGCTTATAACCCAGTAGTGAGGACCTTCAGGATTTCCTTGAGCGATAAAGACAATAAGAAGCCAGTGCTGATGTTTGATGTGTTACGAGTGAAAGAGGGTGGTTCGAGGTTAATCACTCCATTTGAACTGAAAGCTGACGATCGGGACACCAAAGATGCACTGATCGAATTTACCATCACCCAGGTTCCTGTGCACGGGAACCTTTTACACAATTACTCAAGGATTGTCACTCGATTTACTCAGTCAGATATCAGTAATAATCTAATCAGTTACCAACATGATGGTACGGAAACTCGAACCGATAGTTTTTCTTTTACAGTCACTGATGGTACACACTCGGACTTTTATGTATTCTCTGATACCAGTTTTCCGAAACGCCACCCGCAGACCCTTAATATCGAAATCTTGGCTGTTGACAACGGCATACCTCAGATTTTTATCAATAAGGGGGCCGCCTACCTAGCTCCAATAGAAGATGGCAAAATGGGTTATATTCTTTCAAATAAAATTCTTTTGTCTCGAGATAGAGACAGTCAGAGCGAGGAGTTACATTATTATTTGACTGTACTTCCCAAAAATGGATATATGTCACATTCTCAACATGGCAATACTACAATTAATTCATGGACTCAAGGTAAGATTATAATTTCTTCTTTATTATTTGATTTAATTCCTTTACATTTAGGATCATTGTGTCATACAACAAAAGCAAAATATTGTAGATGCCTTATTTACACGAAGTTTACAGACCTTCATAAACAATCAAGAGATTAAGATTTGACATATATTTTTTAGAATGACCATTGAAGCGTTTTCTTTTATTGATTCTATTTTTTAGTATCGTGTGGTTTGCGCTAAACAAATCAATGCTGACTTTCTTGATTCACTGTAGAAGAATGAATCATATTGAACGAAGCAGAGATTTTCAATGGACAGGCGTGAGTCCTCTATGAAAAGTTTTTATCTGGTATTTATTAAATTACAAGCAAGATACGGTACTGCAACGTCATTCAGTATATGATGTAATTTAATTACGGCCAAGAGAATTACATAAACGTTCACACACCTGCGCCTAGGCTTTGGTGTCAGAAGTTTGAACTCGCCTATTCACATGATTCACAAATTAATATCACTTGTTAATAGAAGTACCATTAATAATCCACTTTGAACCGAGAGAAAAATACTTTTCAAATGAAAGTCACTACGTTGTAAAACTTACATACATCTCATATTTTCATGATAATAAGATCAGGTCTGGCTGGAGGTACAGAATTCTAAGATCAATGATTGCTCTTGAATAGGTTTTGGCTCAGCTGGAAACAAGGCATAAGCACAATATTGTTTGGTTCCAATATCCTGAGGATAGGTGCACTCATAAAAATTGACATTTAGCCTTTACTTAGATTGACACTTGATATAATTCTACAAATGTGTCTGCTAAAATCATACATATCCAACGGAGACTAATTTCAGTTTGTTAGCTTTATGAATAATGCAGATCAAAAACATCAGAAGTTGTTTCTTTCTTACGATAGCCGTGTGAAATTTAGAATAAGAAACAATTCTATTGATTAATATTTCCTAACTTCCCAACATTTCTTTATTGTTTATTTGGTAAATCTCATCGTCGGTTCTAATTTTATTTGCGTATTTGTAAAATCTACGACGACAAACTGTTACTAACAGTCTTCCTTTTCTAACAATCTCTTAGAGTTCGCTGTATCTGAGAATATCTTAATTTTCAAGTTGTTGTGTTTAACCAACAATTTATTGAACTAAAATTTTAAAAAATACAGATTTATAATAAAAGCTGAATTCTCAAACAAGTGGCATTCTAAGTAGTATACCTGATAATGGCACAAATGGCCTGAGTGCAAAAAAAAACAAAACATAAAGTTGGGTATAACATTTCGTAAAGCATGCAGCACATATAATCCAGCTGTTGGGCTGTGTGTAAACTAGTCTCTTTCTCTCTCTCTCTCTCTCTCTCTCTCTCTCTCTCTCAGCTACCACATACAGATACACACACGCACAGAGACAGACACACACGCACACACATATATATAATATATGTATGTATAGGTATGCATGTGTCTGCGTGTGAGTGTGTGAAAGAGCGATATGTGTGTATGTGTGTGGTTTATCTGAGCGGAAGATGGAATCGACAGACCGAATTCTTCAAATTCCAGATGAGGCTGTTCCGCTGCTCTATTCACTTCAAAACCCTTGGGAAAGGCATGAACTAGACTCCCAGCTGTGGGTGAATAAGTAGGGTAGACTAGGTTTTAGGCCTGTTAGAGTAAGCAGACTAGAAGGATAACACCGTATTTAAACCCTCTGCTAAGAAATCTTGGGGCAGCGTAGAAGTATTAGGCCCATTACTTTGACGGATCATGAGAAAGGCCTGTGTCTTCCTGCGACGTGAGAAAATAGTTGATCATGCATATATATATATATATATATATATATATATATATATATATATATGTATATCAGGCATTTTCTGATATGTGTGTGTGTGTGTGTGTGTGTGTGTGTGTGTGTGTGTGTGTGTGTGTGTGTGTGTGTGTGTGGTGGATTTCTATGTCGCTTTCGAGGGCCTAACAGATCGGTTTTGGGTAGAACTGGGGAATGGTGCAAAGTGTGCTGAAGAGTCTGTGAACAATCCTGTTCAAGTTTTAATTCTGACATTTCCTTCTCCTATACCAGTTACCAATCAAAGCCAGAAAGCCTGTTTTACTATGCTATTAGTATTAATTCATACCTGAGGTATGGAAAATGAAATGAATTCATACTATTCCTAAGTGAACGCAAAGACCACGACCGAATTTGAAATTGAGTGTAGATCCCACTCCCGCAATGATAACACACACACACACACACACACACACACACACACATATATATATATATATATATATATATATATATATATGAGTGTGTGTGTGTATTATTTCGTGTCAGTTAGATATCATAGTTCTTCCAACTACAGCACGAATCTTCGTAAAATCTCTCTAGTGTAGTTTCATTTAGCGGCAAATAGTTTCATGTAAAGTAAAATAAGCGATTCAACTCATAACGAAGTAAAAATGGTTGACTCCAAAATTAGATCGAAACAATCAGTTCTGTATGAACAATTTCTGCTCTTTGAAAAGCATAAATTTTGGTTTTTAATTCTCTGAATAAATATTTGTTTCCACAAAGTCGATATACACATACCGATAAAGAATGAAATTTTAAACGAAGGTTTTTCTTAGAAATCAGCTCAAATAATATCCGGCATGAACAGAAAACTGCATAAATTTTTCACAATAATGGAATGTTTCAAGAAATATTTGGAAACCAATTTCGAAAAATACCAAATATGAGATGGCTAATATTAGAATTTATTATCACATTTCGCCTCAGGATTACTATTCTTTAGATTTTTACATAGGCACATTGATATATCCATTGCCCAATGCCAAAAATAAAAGCATTTATTGAAGCAACAACATATTTTAGTTTTCAACATAATCTCCTTCCTTTTCAATACACTGCTTCGAATATTAACCCCGTAGATCGAAAAGTGAATATTTCAGATCACAATTCATATCACTACGTGTCAGATTACAGACTTATTGATCAACTCTCAACTAAACACTTTATTATGATTAATCATCAATAATAACTGTACCAATTTCCAGATGTTATCACGGCTCAGTATTTAATTTTTCTTTTACTATCTCTGTTCCTCTCTCTCTCTCTCTCTCTCTCTCTCTGCTTAATCTGGTACAAGGCTACATTTGAGGCATTCAAAATTCCAAATTACGTGCATAGAGTTTACTCTTTTTAACAACTGCTCATGTCTGACTATGCTTCGAAGAAACATTTAAAGATAAAATATTTCGAGACCCAAACAAATTTTTTTCACTTCGATGTAACTGGTTTCACGCATCACTTATCCTGGCATCGTCTTTTAATCGGCGAATATCTGCTTCTTTTGAGTTTGCCGGTTGCATCGATTCAGTACTATTTTAGCTTAGATAAATAAATCGAAACGCCTCCAGGCACAAACAAATTTCTTCGACTTACAAAACAATACCCAGCGTTCTGTATATTTCTCGTTTGCTGTAAACAAATACTCTACATGTAAAAGTAAGTTGCGCTATATATTGTGTAAACAATAAGTGATTATATTTATATTTTCAACTATATTTTTTGTTTTTAAAGGGAATGAGTAATAGATAGATAATTTTCGTTATAAATAAAATTGCGCTCTACTCGTTTTAAAGATCGTAAAACAACAATCTCTCTATGGTGTAACTTTACTGTATTAATAATATATTTTAATATGTCAAGACAAAAAACACGCAATAAATATAATATTAACTGTTATAGGAGAAAAGATAACAACATAAAATTACAATAAGATCATTAAGCGGGATGACATAATATAAACTAAACACATGTACAATTCTAGTAAATGAATGACGAGGAACTTCAACAATCTTATCAGAAATATTACGCATTATTAACCATACCGTTTAATTTGTCAGTTCATTATAAGTTTGAGTCATAAATAATTTCCGTTTTTGTTTATCGAATTTATTCTTCAAACAATACCGTACAATTACATTTTATTCAATTATATTCTTCACTATTATTTGAAATGATTCGTTGCCACTTGTCAGACACTTCTTTGATACTGTTTTTAGTAAGAAACGGTCCGATGGTTTTGTTATGAAAATGTTTTCGACGAACATTTGAATTTAGCTTTCATTAGAGAAGGTTTTGTTCATCAAAGCGATAATAATCAGTTGCTGCCAGGTCAGGTGAATTTGGTGGGTGGTGTTAGAAATGGTCAACCGAGTTCCAGAATTTTCCCTGTGTTATATTTACTGCTCAGCTTTGCGCTGTCATGGATGAGAACACGATTTTCCCTATTGACGAAAGCAGGGCGCTTTTCGACCAAACCTTTTTATAGACACGTTGCAGCTATTGTACATATAAATGTGCATGTAGTGTTTTACTGCGTTTCAAAACTCTAAATGAATAATACCTCGGTGATCCCACCAAATGAGCAACATTATATTCCCTTTAAAACCACAGCTTTTGAGATAAGCTGTGGAGATTTCTCCTTTTCAAACCACTACCATTTGCACTGAAGATTCTTACAGGTAACCTACTTTTCAGCACCTGTTATGATATATTTAAGAAACGGTTACGATTGTTTTCCCCAAACGCAAATTACTTATGACTCCACCTAGTATATACATACATATCTATCTATCTATCTATCTATCTATCTATCTATCTATCTATATATATATATATATATATATATAGAGAGAGAGAGAGAGAGAGAGAGAGAGGGGAGAGATGTATATTAGGTCTATATATAACCAAACAAGTTTAATTAATACAATCGACAAGGTCAAAATTATAAGAAAAAGGAAAAAAAAACGCCTTCTTTCAGATGTGGTGTCGCATCACTTAACCATTACACATGGGCTATTTTAAACTTTCACCTTTCTAAAAGATACCGGGGTGTAGCCAACGGAATCTTGACTACCACGCAGATAACACATGGCTTTTGAAAAAGACTGTAAATTTTTAATGTACTTGAACAAAATAACATCACAAACATGAACTTTAGGTAGTTTATCCACAATTTCGATCCCAATATACAACATGTTCTTAAATTTAAAAAAAAAAAAATTCAATAAAAAATTAAAGTGACAGACTTTGTCGGTTGTATCTAATCAAACTTGCTATGTCGGTATACACGCATACGCACATAGACACACATATATATATATGTTGAGTCATATATATATATATATATATATATATATATATATATATATATATATATATATATATATATATATATATACACATATCTATACACACAGCGCGCATGTGTGTGCGTGTTTTATGTGTTTTGTGAGTATACTGGGGACTTGGATTAAGTTTGATTCCATTCTGAGACACCTATTAATATTCTACAAGACTTAAAATGAGTTTTCTCAAAATGAGTAGAAGAGAAGATAATTATCAAAGAAACTCTTTTTTTCAAAATCGATGTAATGATGCTATTTACTTTATTAGGAATAACATGAGTTATGTTGTTTAACACAATTAGAATTATAGTTCGCTAAGTGACAATAATTTTAGGAAGGAGGTTTTAAAATGGCAAACATTTGTGCATGTGAAAACGATGTAATAATAACACAAACATTATTTTGTCATGAAGGAAATAAAGAAATTCTATTTAAATGTGAAACAGAGTTTGTTGATTCTTAGCAGATTAAAATCTTCGTGAAATAAAAGATTTACAATCGATACTTAAAACAGAAGAACTATTCAATTCAGTTCAAAATAAAACAAAAAGAAAAGAAAGTCGTTAAAATTTAGTTCGCATAGCAAACAAGTAACAGACTTCTGATCAATTAGTCAAACCCAACCAAAGTGCGTCATTATAAAAGAACGTTAATATGAAATAAACGTAAATATCAAGAACGATTAATTTAAAAAAAGTGGCGCTTTGAAACTTTTTAATTCGGCGACAAAAGTAACTGTAAGAAAATCTCTTTACAATAAAAATCAAATAAATTGGAATGTGAATTTAGATTTTAATAAATCAGAAAATTATATTCTGAAACAAGACAAAAGTACAATGGAATTTATTGCCGTAACTATTCAGTTACAGCAATAAATACGTAATAATTATGCAGTATGTTAAGGCAACAAAAATACAACTTCACATTCAATATTTGACAAACAAAGAAAATTGAATTACTCCAGGTCTACTCACACCAATTTCTAATTTATTATTGAATGTCGATTCAGTAAAACTGTCTATAGGTAGTTTAAATTTTAAATAATGCACTTGGGAAAGACAACTCAGCTTGATCCTGTTCCATTCCTATTCATCTTGTCCATAAAAGATAAAATATTGAGAGTGAAATCACTAACTCTCCAGAAATTAAAATCAGTGTCGATCAATGAGAAAGAAATTATAAGATCAAGATCTTAAGATCACCGAGAGTTTTTTTAAAATGACTTACTTTTGCTTATACTTAAATTCTTAGTTCAGGCAAATGTTTCTGAGAATGAGTTTCAATAAACCAGAAAATGGATGATTACTTAACCATTTTACCATAGGTGAACATCGTTTGTCCATTGAAAATACCCAATCACAAAAACAATTAATAATTGTAGTGTATGCATTGTGGCCCATACAAATTAAACAGAGGAGATAAGCTAGTCATGACTATCTTATTGCGAACTTGGCTGGATTACTGTGTTCTCTAATATAACAGCGATGTGTATGTTGATGAAAAAGCAAAACATGAAAGGGTTAAATTTCATGGGTATAATTTGGGGTAAATATTTTCTTAATCACATGTATGTATGTAAGAATGTATATAGTCACGAGCAATCGTAAAGTAAATATGTACATGCATAGTGGTGTGTGTCAGGCCATTTCATCTAGGAATGACTGGAACGAGGTTGTGTGAGTTTTGGAATATATGTATCTGAAAATATTTACTAATCTTAGTTAAATGAGATACAAGATCTATTGTTAAGATCATATTCACTTACAGTGTTTTACAAAGGCAGCTGTATGACTCAAGTTTATAATTTAAAGCAATAATTTAAAGTCATTAAAATATATTTGTAATCCTCAAGCTACGTCAATCACTTCTACAAGAGAAATTATAAATTTTCATGAGCTACATTAAAATAATTTTTCAGGTGGATACTTCTTAAATAATTACCCGAACCAATAAAGTAGTTTTCTATCAATTACCAAAACTTCTTCTTTTTCTTCTTCTTCTTCTTCTTCTTCTTCTTCTTCTTCTTCTTCTTCTTCTTCTTCTTCTTCTTCTTCAGTCTGTGGGATATCATGGCTCTCTACAACTTCCTGATCTCTGTTCTGCCAACCTTTTACACAAGTTTGTTAAGTAGTTTATTCGCTGCTCTGTCCATCTTGCATTCAATATATTCTGTGAGTGTGAAATTCTCCAAGCCCTCTTTCCTCATTCATTATGTGCCCTTGAAATCTCAATTCTCTTTATGATTATAAGCATGTGTCCTTTTTGCTACAATTTTCCCCGAGAACGTCCTCGTTGATCACAGTCCATAGCATCCTTCTGTAGAACCACATTTCTGTTGTTGCTGCAAATTTCTTCTTTATCTGTGAAATGATTATTACATCACTAAGCAAAAAAGACATAAAACGCGTGAAAATTCTCTACTTTACAAATATTCGAATTCAAGTATTAAAAGCTTTTGCTAACGGCGAAGAATTGTTTATTTTGGCAACTTTTACCGTCTCCGCACTTTCAATAAATAGCGTTCGGATTTTATATATTTGTTTAATATCTTTACGTTTATTTTACTTTAATACCTTTTAATGAACACAATGTCGTATTTTATTATGCAAGTCAATGACTTCTTAATAAAATTGGTATTAACCAACCAATGTTGGGAACATTTTCAGGATATACTTATTTGTACGATAACTATACCATGTGAATATCACATTGTGAGAACTGTCTTATTCAAAATATTTACAATAAATTATTTGGTGGCGTGATTTTCTATTATGTAACTTGAAGATTGGCCATCATAATGAAATATCATATTATAGTCCTTCTATGTTTATAAAGATTGTCATAGATTGTAAGAAATGTATAAACACAGAAGAGAAACAAAATAGGGTGGTTGGGGGGGAGGTAATGGGAACCTAACTTGTGATTTTTCGGCAAAATGAATAGAGATCACAGAACAATGAAAAAAGAACTGAAAACATTGGCAAGTTAAGAACAAGAAAAACTGACATTAAGAATGTTACTAGAAGAGACATGCGGAAAAAAATTAAAAGGGTAATAAGCAAGAATAGTTCATTGACCATTGAAAAAATATTTGGCTTTGTAAATCTAAAAAGGTGGAGAAAATTACGAAGATTGGCAAAAGACATGAAAGCAACCAAACTGTAAGTGTTAAATATCACAAAGAGAAACGTATAAATTGGGACAAAAAGTACATGAAAATTGATTCCACACTGGTAGTTTTTAGCGTTATATATAATGCCTAGGCTAGAGATTGGGTCTATCACAGATATCACCAGCAAATATGATTTAGAAGACAACACATAGGAGGTGAAGAAATATGTTGAGCAAGTATTACAGAAGAAAAATTACACGTCCACTCAAAGCTGATTATGTTTCTGGATAAATATAGTGTCATTGTCAGTATTTGGACAAAATAGTTTTAGTGGTAAAGCTCAAAAGCAAGGTAAAACGTATATTAAAGCTAGACATCTCATTCTGTAAAACTAATTATTATGCATCTTGCCAAAAATGATTCCAGTCACAGTAAATTTATAAAATGTTCCATCATTAAAAGATATGTATATGAGATTGAAACAATGTATTCAAGCAAAGAGAGTTTTCTAGGAGGCAATAAACATACTGCTATAATTAATGTTCAAATCGAAGCCGTGAAAAGAATAATAAGATCAGTGAATAAAAGGTTATTGTTAAAGAGCCCATATTAACACTAAAATAATATAATAATAATAATACAAGTAAATGGGGGTAGTGTGTTAATAATAATAATAATAATAATAATATATATATATATATATATATATATATATATGGTATATATCTTTTGAAATTAACTACAACTATAGAAAACAATGTTTCATCCTCATAAGAAAAAGAATTATATTTCAAAGGTTTTTGAAATAAAATTATTTTTCTGATGATGCAGGTTTATTGACAAAATATGTCAAAGTAGAATTTTTTTATATATTTACCATTTCGTCAAGTGCCCATACAACTTTACTTACATTTATTTATTAAAAAATATGATGTATTTATATATATATTAGTATGTTTGCATACACCTTCAAAATAAGTTGTTATTATAAGCTGAAACACATATAATACTCATATAAATATATCCTGAAATTGGAAGCAATTTTAGACTGAATACATTGAATTGAATGATAAAACCCGGCAGAATGTATATGTTCTCTATCCTTTAGATAAGTTCGTCATTTTGCAATCCCATCATGTTTTCCTAGATTTCAACTGAAAATAATCTTATCAAATCTTCACAGTAAACACGATCTTGATTTTCCATTTGAATAAAACGGAGTTTAACTAACAACTTAAAATAATCCTATAACATAGATAATTGATATGTGATTAAGATACAAGAAAAATCGACTTTAATATTTCTATATTTATTCACATAATATTCACAGTACCCTCAGCATTTAAAAATACTATCTTGATCAAATAAATACTGTTAATTAAATATTAATAAACTGTAAAGATATTTTTTCTGAATTACCCCTTTCATATGAGGTAAATAGATTTATTGTCATTTTATTATTATTTATATTTATCCTACGTTTTATTGCCGTTTTCTTTTATGAAAATTATCTGTAAAATATATTTCAGTTTTAGAATTGACTCGTGCTAGAAATTTAGAGATTTAAGAGATAACAAAGCAATGTTTCAAAATTTGGATGATTTGTTCCCGTGCTTATTGACATTAATAAACACCATTGACATAGTGTGTGCCTAATTCAATAATACTCTCGGTTGACTGACATAAATTTATATGAACAGACAGGAGCATTAATTGAGTGTTTAACAGATAAAACGGCAAGCGGCTCCAAACAGATAGATACTAAAATCATTGAATCTTCGTATTGCTTTATAGATTTATATATGTATGTTAAAACATATAAGCAGTATAGACGAAGCATATATGTATGCTTATATGACTTCGAATAGTTTTCCAATATAAAATACATGACAGAAAATAACACGAGAACCTTTCGACAGAAAGATGACTCATTTGATCATAAGCAAGCAAATTATGACAGGCATGACATATAGATAAGCAAGGAGAAATAATTCACTTGGGATAACTTGAAACATTAAAAGAGTAATTGTGGCTACTGAACCAACAGATAAGACAGTGTTCTAAATGTTGAGAAAGTAAGCCATATTGATTCCTAGTATTGCCAACGACTGGATGAAAACTCGATACTGGTCAAGTGCCCTACAAATGTAGCCTTGTTAGTTCACTCTGAGTAAATCTTGCATGCGTGATGACTTCTGCGATCATACAATTCGTGGTCTTTTAAAAATAAACAGCTTCACTAATTATAAATACTCAGACATAATCATGAACACAAGCTGCAACGCTTTTGTTCAGCAATCTAAACGTGTTCTGCACTTCACACGCCCACAAGTGTATTATTTTGGCAGTTTTGTTACACAAACAAAATGTTTTAAGACATAAAGGTCATTTTTTTTTCCGAATTTAATGAAAAAGACACACGACATTCTACAGCTCTTACAACCGTCGTGGAATTTTGGGTGGGGATTATTTTGCATATTTCGAAAACAAATAATGATCTTGTGTGAGATATATCTGAAATAATTAAATACATATAGAAGAATAAAGCCTAGAAAAGCGTATTAAAACATATGAAGGGAATAAATATTCATAAGAGAATCATACTTTCTGAATTCTTACATTGAGAAATATGTTTTAAACTTGGTAGACGGTCTGTTTATACTGGGTCCCAGGCAAGCGTTATTTACTTAGCCTGTTTAGCCGATTTGTACTTCTAGTGCCCTGTGATTCTGCGCAAAACTTTAGCGTTATCAAGGGCAGCTCCCCAGGAGACTGATTTTTCCAAAGACTGAACACACATACACACACACACACACACACGCGCGCGCGCGAATGTATGTGCGAAAGTAATAAACATATATATGTAAAATATCCACTTATACAAAGATAAATAAACGGAAACGTTGTGTCAAGAAATGGAATTCTGACCTCACACATTTATATATACATAGTTTGAAAGAATACACGTATATTTTTTCCGTATTTACACACATACACCTACCTCCTTCTATATGTCTATGTCCGTTTGTATAGGCGCACGCACATGTGTATTTATGTATCTGTACAAATGTTAACAGGGTTATTAGAATTATTGTGTACGTGCAAATATAACAAGGACTTAAAGTTCTTCACTTTCATGTGTTTTCCATATAATTATGGTCGCGCACCAGACAAGGACGAGTCAAGGTAATATCTCCAAATACTAATTGTTTCTCATAGGTTCTGAAGTTTAAACTTCATTTTAGAACATTTCTTCGCTACTGGACTTACACATTTTAGTTTCACCCATTAACCAATGAGCACTCGCGCCAAAAGTGCGTAACGCTTCTTAGTTTGTATGTAATTACACTGTGAGATGAATGTAGTACCGAAGTAAATATGTCTGGTGTTTGATCTTTGTAGTCATTTCTGGTATCATCATCACAGATCTGTTTTTGTATAGGAGGGAATTGCGCCGTTGTTTAAACAGGTCATTTTGACCATTTATTTTATTTAAACGGAGAAACAGATATGATATTAGTAAGTAACAGAGGTGGCCAAAGCGATTTTTTCCAAAAGATACTGTTTTCCTATTATTATACCATATGCCCCAGTAGAATGGCAAATTAGAAAATTAACCACTGTCGGACACACAATTATCTTTGCAGTAAACATTATTTTTCACTCGGACCATTTGTTTATCGGAAAGCTTTCTTGAATTTACTGAAGATTTCTTTAATTTGAAATATTTTTGAATAAGACTGTTTTAAGAGTTTCCAGAAAAATTCTAGTTCTAAATTTAACTCTTAAAAAATAATTCAGGTTGATATTTTAAAAAAGTAAACCTGAAATACATCACGTGCGCCTATAATAACAACCAGGTGGCATTGGCAGACATATTTTTGTTTGTGCACTTTATACATCTGCATTGTATCTATTATTAATTACAGGTCGATTGAGCCGCTTTCACTCCAAAAATGACGCTGAGGTACAAATATTATTACCATTATTGTTAATGATGTTTGGGCACCACGACGTGGTGTAATGGTTAGCAAGCTTGTCACACTAGAACAATTAAGACTGAGTAGCGAGTTCGATCCTCACTTTGTACCCCATACTTTTGGCCTTGTGCCACATCTGAGCTACGCTTGGAAAATCGCTACTGTTGTGTGCCGGATTGAACACAGTTGATTAAGGTTTCTATCTTTGTTTATGCATAAATGTGTGTGTAAATTTTGTCAAGTTTACCCATAGAGACGAAAAATAACAGAGTATATATGAAATTGAGATTTTGCGAAGTCTTTATTTTTATTAGTGGCGTAATTTTTAAATGTATTTTTCCAGTTACTTTTGGCGTACTCTGATCTTTCACGGAGTCCGTCATTGCTTCATCAACAGGATTATCGTAAAAAGATAGTATCACCTGTGCAACGTTCAGCTTTATTTACAAAAGATTTGCAGAACAAAATATTTAAATACACTTATATATATATATATGTGTGTATGTGTGTGTGTGTGTGTGTGTGTGTGTGTGTGTGTGTGTGTGTGTGTGTGTGTGTGTGTGTGTGTGTGTTAGCCATTTTAATATTTAAGAGCGTGTGCACATTTGTAAGTTCGTACATAAAACGGTGACATATCGTGAACACGCAAATATGTATACCTGCGGTTCTAGATGGTATTTACACGCGGAAGTGTGAATTTTATAAACCAATTTTACAAATGATTGTAAGGTTGTTCTGAAAATGAAACCATTATCGCAATTTAAGTCTTTGTAGCTTTCACGTTTGCTGATAGCAACGCGTTTAAAAAGACCAACATAAAAATCAGAATTGTGTTGAAACCATTTTCAAGTCAAACAATTATGTATTCTCTACGAATTATAAGTTCTTTATATATTTCTTAGATTTTTACTAATTTCTCTTGTGTACTTAAAATTTTACAAGCGTTCGAATGACTGTGGCGAAAATAGCTATTTCCTTGTTATATTTTGAAACTATTCAACGATACAAATGACAATTAAGCCCTGATTTGTATACTTTGCGTTAGTTATAATTCAGACAACACCACAATAGAACCAACTTATTGTCAAATATTGTTTGGAAATAGCCTTTCTCCACTTAAATCAAACAACAATCACCAACATTTGTTAGAGGCCAAAGATCGAATTCATAGGCCCAACGGTGTCAACAGAAAAACGTTAACAAATTCCATATATGATACTATTCAAGTTTAAAAGAATTTTTACTAAGGTGTAAAACAAGCGAAGCTAAATTGCGACAAACACAATTTAGATTGTTACAAATAATATATTAGATTATCAACTTAAATAGCGAAAAAATTTTTGCCAAATGACATTCAAGTGGAAAAATCATCTGGCAATTCGAAATATTTCAAAATAGGTTTCGAAAAAATATTTTTATTTGTAATTGTTTCTATCAGAGTCAAAATAATATTACTTTTGTAAGCAGTTTTAAAAGGAGTATTTCAAACATGCTCTCCATTTTAGAAAATGATATGATATTTCTAGGCTACATAATAAGGAAAGAGAGCTTAGAAAATTTGACATTCACAGGACAGATTGAGTGTAAAGAGGGACAGAGTAAAGCAGATCATAATCTACCAAACTTGGTTCTGTAAATGGTTGATCGAACAGATGGCAAAAAATTACTTAGAGCTACAATGAACAGGAAATTGTGGGGAGCCATGATCGCCCACGTCCAATACTGACACAGCACAAAGAAGAAGAAGAAGATGATGATGATGATGATGATGATGATGATGATGTAAAATACATAAAAAAACTCTATTGCTCAGCACGGAAATGTTTTACTAAATTAATATCTCTGAAAATACGTTTCGATTATTTCTGTGAAATACAAACTTGCTATAACTCGATCCTAGCGGTTATAATATTATGTCTCGCCGTGACATTATTAAAATTCTCTTTGATTGACTCCAACGTACTTCCCTTGATTCACGTTGTGTTCTTTATTTAAGGCGTCTTGCCTAGTTCATTTGTGTTGCCGAGTGTGTCTTATTTTCTCCACAACATCACCCCTTTTGAGATTATTTTTTTTCTTTTCACTAGTAATATATTTATTTTATTTCGTAGTATTCACCCCCCTCCTCTTTCTGGAGAGTTCGACACGTACTGAACTTTGTATTTCTTTCGTTTTGTGTCATTCTCTATTTTTTTTCTATACGTTTCCTTTTTCTGGTAATTCTACTTGTACATTCAACGATATCTTCGGCGTTAGTACGTCAAAAATATCATACAGTACCTACATAGGTTCTTCTTTTCTTGCAGGCCTTTCTTCAGTAGACCTTTTCTTTAACTGATTCGAATGCCTTTTGTGACCCATTTTTCCTTTCACCATACACATAATTTTCCAATTAGTGACCTTATTACGCCGACTTCTACACATTTCTTTTCCATTTTTATATACTTTTCCGCCAGTTGTGAAAAATGTATACTCATTTTCGCCAATTGTGAAAAATTTTGTGTCCTTTTTATTATCCGTCCTTATTGTTTTTTAACCTGATAACAACTTGCCGAACACCGATTTAATTTTTCTTGAGAACACCAATTCTGCCGGTGACATGCCTGCCGATGTATTGGAATTCGGAGTTATCCGGTACACTCTCAAGAATTTTTGTAGTGCTTCTTCATTTACTTTCTCATCACTTGTTTTTTATAAGCTCTCTTAAAAGTAACCACAAACTGTTCAGCTTGTCCATTTGATCTTGGATGATACGGCGATGTATGTATATGTTCATTCAAGAACATTTTACAAAAAAATTCAAATTTATAAGCAGTGAATTGTATACCATGATTCGAGACTATGGCATACGAAAATCCATATCTTGGATTTCGTGCAAAAAATTCACTGTAACCGTGGAAGTTAGTTTTTTGCACTTAGAAATTACAGGACATTTAGTAAAGCTACCCACTACCACAAGATAATGTTATCCGTTTATTGGACCTGCGAAATCTATGTTTTGACCACGGGGTATCTGTCTTTGGCCAAGGTTGTAATTTTGTGGTAGGTAATTTGGCTGTCAGAGCGCAACCTCCGCAGGCTTTTATTAATTTTTCAATGCCTTGATCCATTTTGATCCAGTATACATAGCTTCTGATGAGACATTTCATCCTTGAAATTCCCGGATGTCCACTATGAAATTCATTCCTCTTTTGTAATATGATAGGTATTAACTCTTTGTACAAACATCAGTACTCCATCACATAGCGAGTAAGCGTTCAGGTTTGGATTGCGTTCTAAAAATGGTCTTTCTTACATTCATTTAGTAGTTTTTATTTTATTTTCGAAATAAACATGATTTGTTCTGATTTTACATTTATTTCTTCGCTATTAAAAGAATATCTTTTTTACTTCTTTCTCTTTTTTCTTTTTTACACACACTAAAGAAAAACATTAAACCAATATGGTTCTAATTTTTCGTCGTCACTGTTATCATGCGCGCTGAAGAAAAAAGTATTTTCTCTTTCTCCGTCTGAGTTTCGATACCTCGTTGCCACTGTTGTAACTCGCTCCTAGCGGTTATAATATTATGTCTCGCTTAGGCTAATCGTCGTGACGCCATTGTAAATTCTCCTGGACTGGCTCCAACAGACTTTTCTTGATTCACTTTGAGTTCTTTATTTAAGGCGTCTTGCCTAGTTCATTTGTGCTATCGAGGTTTTTTATTTACTCCACAACAAAACTTCACTTGCAGGTTTGAATAAACTACAGAGAACAAGTCTAAAGGTCAAAAGAAAGTTTGGCAAAAATGGATAAACGTGTCTGCAATAAGACGCAGTGTCAAAAGGATTTTTTTTCCATGACACCACTTTTTTTAATTACCTTGACTCTTCGGCAAGGTTCATTGCTTTAAATCGTCATGATTAGAATTGAAATAAAACCTAAACCTATGATGAAAGTGAAGTCATACATTTTTCATCTTGAGAATTTACAACAAAAATATTAAACGCTATTTATTTATTTGATTGTTTATTTACAAGACTAAATTTATATTTACAACATTCTCAAAACTAATGCAATTAGGAATAATACAATATTTATGATTTACCAATTTATATAGGAATAAATGTGAAAACAATTTTTATTCATAAATCTATAAACATTTATTAAATTATTAAAATATGCGAACCAACTATAATAAAGAAATCCTTATTATTTATAATTTTATAAAGTTTGGATCAAGCCTATTTTTGTCTGTCATTACAATAAATAAGATCATAAATAAATAGTGTAAATAAACAAAGCTAATACATAAGTATTATGATTTTTGTTGTGAATACTCAAGAACAAAGAAAATTAACTTTCACCTGTTTAGGTTTTATTTATTAGTTTTTATTAGTTTTTTTTTATATTTATTAGTTTTTATCCATGTTTGCCGAAACTAAGTAATGTCCATATTGTGAAGTCTTGGATTTTTGTTTTCAAACATAATTATTCTTTTTTTATCATTTGTTTCTATCATCATTGTTTTCGTTAAGAATACTGTATTTATGATGAAACCACTCATTTAAAAGCGAGACAATAAACTTAAGGCATTATACTTTTCTCATAAGAATACACTCAGTTTTAATTCCAGTTGTTGTGAATATATGTTCATATTTAAAACAAGACGCAATTATAAAAAATTGAAAAAAGAAAAGGAAAGATTTTTAGGTCATTCGCCTTATTTATCGCCGTGTAGACATTTTTTCAGTCTTCTGCGCACAAGTTTTGGCCTAAAATTTGTTGTAATACGTTAAACGACAGGAATTTTTGACTGAAGAATAACTAGGGATTGGAAACAAAACAAAATGGACGATACAAGAAAATAAGAAAATTATCCTTAAAATGTCAAGTAAAACCTCATTGAACTTGCAGAAGATTGTTCAAACAAAAATAACTTCCATCAGTGTGGAGTTGTAAAAATAAGGTTATTATTATTATTATTATTATTATTATTATTATTATTGTTGTTGTTGTTGTTATTGTTGTTGTTCAACAAAATGACATTATATCTTTGTTTTGGCGTAATATTTATATCAAGTCTAACATGAAATAAAACTCATCCATCCTGAAAGAACTTTCTTTCTTTCTTGTTCTTGTTTAGTATGTTGGTCCACCCCTCTACCACTGTTATTCGATATCCGCAGTTCTTATTCTTTCTTCTTCTCATTCTCTCTTATCGTTTCCCTAACATTTAAACCCACTTTTATTTCTTTTAATCGTCTTTTTAATCATTCTGCTATAATTCTCTTTTTCTCTCACTCTCATATTTTCTTGGTTTTTCTTTTTCTAATTCATTTTTCTTTACATTTATGCTCGTTGCTCTCTCTTTCCTTTTACACTCTTGCATAAACAGACACACTCTTATGATGACTTTAGTCTTCTCTTAAACATACACAAACATATCCATACTACTTTAAGCTTACACTTAAATATTTAATTTTTTCATTTTATTTTTGTGCTCTACTTAAATTCTTTAAAAGGATAAAATAGTCGTTAGTGAAAAAAAATGTCTTATCACAAGCATAAAAAAGTAAATATAAATCGGCTCTTTCAAGTGACTCCCTCCAGGTTTTTATGGAAAGTGAACTCCCCAAAACTAAGATCCTCTCATCACTTACATATCTCGATATTTTTGCTACTTCTACTCTTGAGAATGTATTTTTTCATGTCAAGTTATGACTGAAAAACGAGAGATGTTTGAATTATATTTTCTAAAGAAATGCTGAACGGCTTTTACATCCTATCTACACTCGCATCAACAAATATTTGTTGTGCGCACACGCGCGTATGTGTGCGTTTACTTTAGTGTGCTCAAGTTTTCACGCTGGCATTTTTTACCGTTTCTCTTGGTTTCGTTTATAAAAGTACAAGTACAGTTATTTTGTTTCTTTACATGTGTGCGCTCACACATATACGAACACACCTATGTATGTGTGCGTGCGTCTGTGTCTTGTGCATGTTTCTCTAAAAGTATAGAAAATAAATAAATAAAAAGACTATGTATACTTTTATGTGTCGAATGATTAATAGACAAAATGTCTTGGAACTGGTATTAAACATTTCTCTAAATTTCTATTGTATATTTTTCTGCTGCGTTTGTCTTGAGACTCAACACTTAAACTAAAATCAAAATACAATCCTATTGAATTATTCAGCGTTTAACATAATTTAAGAAACTACACCGATTTCTCTTGAAAATGAAGAAGAGGTAACAACGAAAGATTTTTTACATTTGTCAAAATTTGAAAGCTTACATAATACAATGGTTATGAGACATCAATTTAAATCATACCAGTGTGTGTCCTGGAAGAAGCGTTTTTCATGTGTGTATATTTATACAGATCAAATAATTTGGTTTAATTTCACTAATAGAGTTTTACGTAATTTTAGGTTGATAAAAGTTTCTTGTAATTTACACGAAATTTGATCTGCAATTAGTATTTCTTAATTGAAAATTAGCAAAAATTAAGGGAATTTTAGATGATGTCGCTCCAATTGAGAGTATGCATCGGGAAATAAGTTTTAATATACTGAATAAATATGCGCTTGTACTGAATGTCAGTTTTATATGTTGATTAACGTTACTAGACACCTGCTGATGGATTGCTAATAATCAACTACACGTATACATGTCATTATATGTGTGCATACCCGTGCATGCACGTGGTTATTTTTGCGTTTATATATATATATATATATATATATATATATATATATATATATATATATATATATATATATATATATATATGGTGCGATGTGTAAATTGTCTAAATTATGCAAAAAATGAAAATAATTTTGACATCTTAATTTTAACAAATATATTTACAAAAATTACAGAAAAATATCTTGAAGTAGT
>CAHIKZ030005510.1:2540000-2625000 GCA_903632075.3 Acanthosepion pharaonis | reverse complement strand
ATTTACAAGATAAAGGTTACTGTTGAAAATAGTAAAAAGAATGTATATGTCTATCGATCTATTTATATATCTATCTATGCATATATATATATATATATATATATATATATATATATATATATATATATATATATATATATATATATATTTGCATATAGTCAAAAGATTATGATCTGAATGAATTTCTCATCTAATATAATTGCAATGTCATCACTCTAATTTAAAAGATATGCGTTGGCGCGTGTAAATGTCTCAATGAATTTTAGGCAAGTGGGTTGCCATTATCTTTGCATGTATTTCAGTTCCGCCTCGTGTGTGTTTGATTAAGAGGGTTGAGATCATCGAGTTACAAGTAAATGTTTTTGTGAGTTTTCGTCATAAAATCTTGTAATTAAAAATGAAAACAAAGAAAAAAGAAATAATAAGGAAAGGAAGAAAAAAGATAGAAAATAAGAAAAATAAGAAAATTGCATTTATTTACAAAATATACGGAGTGAATCAGGTGAAAAATTGATATTTCAATAATTAATTAGAAAATGTCTTGGATAAAGTGTAAAGGTTTTGTCGTTGCTATACACAGATACACTGACGCAGGCAGCAAGATTTCCGTCAAAACTGTCTAAAGTTCATGGTTTCGATCATCGCTTGTGCTCGTTATCAGGAACGCTATGGTTTATAGTACCACAGAAAAAAAAGCTGTTATAAAATTCTTATACTGATCATACAAGCACCACACTTTATCGTAGTTTACTTTGCCACTTATCGAAACTTCACACAATTCTCGCTCTTATCGACCATTACATTACAAACTGCCAAAATACAACTATTAACATCAGACAAATATTAGCAGAGGATTCGAAAATACGCAAGAGAACTCACAATAAAAAAAAAAGACTCAAAACACATGAAGCTATCATTATACAAAAAGAAACAACCGATAGTAAACATTTTTCATCACAAATGACAGTATTCTAAATGCGTATAAAACATTTAAATGGTGCATAATATATTTAAAGGTATCTTCATCGTCTAGTGCTGTCAAACACTGACACTGACAGCATGTGAAAGACGAGGAAGGTTTTAAGGAAACTATTTACTCCAAAGAAAATGTAACTAATAATCAGAAAGAGATAATTGACATTTTTAGGGAAACAATAAAGAAAAAAAAATGGAGAATTTGACCCTTATATGCTCGATGCTACCTGTCGGTATATGAAGACTAGTAAACACTGGTATTTCAGATGGTAATTCTCAAGACAGAAACACTCTATCCATATAAAGAACTGTTGCAAAAGCATTTATCAATTTTGATTTAGCCCTATTTTGTGTGTGTGTGTGTGTGTGTGTGTGTGTGTGTGTGTGTGTGTGTGTGTGTGTGTGTGTGTGTGTGTGTGTGTGTTGGGATAAGCATCTATCTATTCCCCTACGTTCTCTCTGACTTTCACTGTTTTTCTCAAACCTAAGTGTAGGTTTTACGAATATTAGCGATATGAAAAAGTACATCTGATGAGTATTTATTGTATGCTGGTTATTTCTTAATATTCATTCTAGTTATTTTCTCCGTAACGGATGGAGTTCAATTGTTTTATTAAGATAGCATTTTTCATAATCAAAGTCATGGCTATACAGAAGTCACTTCTCAATTCATATGTACGGGTCTTTAGATTTTTATTAAATAATGAAAGATCCAAACATTGATGTAGATGGATGCAGCCTAATATTACGCATTCACTTCTAACATTTATCATATTCATCGTGTAATTAAAATAGACTAATATAGCCAACTGTTTAATACACACTTAAATTACGCTAATATTTTAAGAATTAACCACACGCACGTGACGCTCAAACAACAAAAATTGATACATACATAGACATTAACACCTTAAAATGAATACGTGGCGTCTACCCAACCAATTAAGGTAAAACAAAACAGATTCCAAAAAAAAGAAACAATTCCGTCTTATTCCGCTTCCAAAATTTGTAATGAAGCTAAATAAATAGTACATGTTAAAATTGTAAAGGTTTTCCCTCTTGTAACTCACACACACACACACACACACACACACACACACACACACACAAAAGCACGCACGGGCGCACACAGAAAACAGACACATACACATTTTTTTTTACATTCCGGAACCCGCAGATGCCCCAATCCACATAAGCCAACAAATTGACTACTTACGCTCGGCTGGTTGCGTGAAAATTAGTCAGGTGGCTATCAGTTTCTCGGCTTCTAAGTTTTAACCGATAAGCTAAAGAAAAGTACTGATTTTCGATTTCATTCATTCTGGATTAAAATTATTTGTTCATTACTTTTGACTAATTGGATTCTAAGGATATGTGAGCAGTCAAACGGTTAATCGCGCGGAGAATGGAAAGGCAAACCGAAGCGGAAACAGTTAATGTTCACTTCACTCTAGGAAAGGCATGGGTCTTCTTCAATCCATTCCTTGTTAAATAATAAAGCAATTATAACCCTTTAGCCTGTAAGGCAGTTCATCTTTGACGTCAAGCCAATACTCTGCCTCCGTAAAACTTACTTGCTACTGAAACAGCAGTTTGTACCACTTGGGATAATTTTAGTCCTATAATCCGCAAAGAGTCAACAGGAATAAACACATAACAATTAAATACTAAAACCATTCATTGTAGTTTTAAATAGTTTAGAGATTGAATGGTTATAAATGTGGTATATTTAAAACTTTGTCCAAAATATAGCGCACTATTTCCATTTTTGGAATCTGTGCAAATACTAAAATTGGGAGATTTGTTTGCAAAAAGTAAGACGCCTAAATTATCCAGTGCTATATAATCCCAACACTATTTAAACTAACGTTAGCTATTTTTTAAATAGTAATAACAATCAATCGCATATAAATAAGGCCGTAAAAGATCTAAAATATTTTTCCTAGTGCTACATGATCATTTTGTTTTGTGGAGGAGGCATATTAGCTATTTAATAACTACAGCAATTAGACATTATTCTCAAATGAGAAGCATAAGAAGTATGTGACTGTTGTAAGTCCCTGATTTTACGCATACAAATAATAATAATAATAATAATAATAATAATAATAATAATAATAATAATAACAAAGATATGAATCTTAATTTCCGCAATTTCTTTTTCAAATCTGATTTCAGAATACAATAGGCTGATTATAAAAATCAGTTGCGTTTCCTCACTTAGTCAATACCAATTACAGATTCTTATCAACAATAGAAGCTCTGTTAATCTGTTTTCTCTCATGGTTACTATAATAAATGTTATTATAATTAATTTTTGTTGATATTGTACACATTTTTCTATTGATAAATTATTCGATTTATTATTTGATTTGATCTACATCCATTTGTTTCCCATTACACTGATTTTATTTAAACGCTTACATGTTTTAAGCAATGCAACAATTCTGAAAAAAACATCACATATACTAAGATGCTGATAGATTATTTGTTAATTGTCTTTTTAATGAGAAAAAAATCGTCTTTGCTTTTCAAAACCGACACCAGAAAGTTGTAGGTATCTATAATACATGTATGTTATGATGCTTACATTGCATTTATGACCTCTGTTAACAGACCACTTAACAGAGCAAATCTCATCCAATCTATCTATTCTATCCCAGACAGACAAACAGATAGATATATTGACAATATATAAGCTTCAAAGTGAACATTTTTATTTGATTTTAGCAATCATTTATCTGACCTTTTTTTGATATTTTAGCTTACTTCATAAATAATAATTCCCCTAAGTTTTGTTTTCATTCCAGATACTCGTGTCAGTTTTCTTCCGAGTTTTCATTTTTTCTTCTTTCTTCGCTACAATTTCTGTTAATTAATCCATAAACACTCGTACGACATTCTTTCTTGTATGTTGTTATCTCTTATTTTGCTTTCTTACTTTCACCCTCGCCTTGAATACACTAACCTAAATTCTTAACTTGGCCGACAGTCAGAGGTTCAGTTGAAGATTGTATAAGTGGAAAAGATAGTGTGAAATGAAGGAAATAAAAAGGTAAAAACAACTAAAGAAAATAGAACAGAACATAGAGAGAAAGAGAGAGAAAATGCTATAAGAAAAGTTGTAAGGAAAGGTAATATAAGTTTAGTTCGTTTCCTGTATAACGAGATGAATTTAAAACCTGTATTGTCACTGTAGGCAAGCTCAAATACAGATTCATCTTAGGCAGGAAATGGAAACGTTAAGATGAGTACAACATGTTGGGGATTTATCTGTTATCTGATGGGTTCTTTTAACGGAGAGGGAAATAAAACTACAATTAGTATTGAAAAATGTTCTTACTTCGTCAACAATTCACCAACATATTCGTGTACGTTAATTCGAACAAACATGAAAATTAATTAAAGATTGTACATTTGATATACATATATAAACCCTTATGAATTTATTAAGAGTAGATATCAGTAACGTAGAAAGAAAGAAAGAAAGAAAGAAAGAAAGAAAGAAAGAAAGAAAGAAAGAAAGAAAGAAAGAAAATAAATAAATAAATAAATAAATAAATAAATTGTAAAGTAGTTATATCGTCGAACGAAGGGATTACCAACTACCAGTATGGAAAAGTGATTATATTTTAAAGGATCGCAGACTGCAGTCGAAATCGGAGTCAATTCTATACACCTAAATGCTTTGGGGTTCTATATCCAGATGGTTCTTATATGGAAGGCTGAAGAGGAAAAGAAAGGATATCTGTTTACTATTCTTTGAAATATTTATAGCAAGAATAAGCACTTAACAACACTTACATATTTAGGTACACGCAAAACAGATTTTATTGTAAACACAGGCACGTGTCCCTGCGTCCGCTGTTTTTCCCAGGTGCACATGAAATTCAAAGGGGAGTGAATGGAGAAAGGAAACTTTTTAATGAATTTCACGAAACAAAGAACACATTATAGTATATATTACTATTAATTTTCATAGATAGAAAGAAAGAAAGAAAGAAAGAAAGAAAGAAAGAAAGAAAGAAAGAAATATTAATCGAAAAAACATTCTGTGCTAAAATGAAAAAAATTGTCAATATATTTGTTTTCATATATACGAAATGCCTTTCATTTTCCCTCTGCTAATAATGAATCCAAAAGAATTATAACTTCAAAATAGTGAATTTGTGTATTTTTGCTAAAATATTACATATAACTAGATAATACTTGCATTGCTAAATTTGTTTCTTTCTTCTTCCGTTTATTTCTCACATTTTCTTCAGGATAATTTAAACATCTTAGACGCACATTCGACAACATTTGCTCTTAGTTAGTCTAAATTGTATGCAATATTATTTTATGTTTATTCAGTAGAATCTTATACAGATTTTACAACACACTCGTGCGCGCACACGCACACACACACACACATATATATGTGTGAGTATGCGTGTATGTGCGTGTATATATGTATGGAAAGAGACACAGAAAGAGAGAGAGAGAGTGAGAGATAGTCACTTGGTTCATAACAGTCGATATTCCTAATTCAATCCATAAAGTCTCAACAACTTTCTTTCAAAATTTACAAAACTAAATTGAATTATTCAGATATTTTGGTATGAAGAGCGCGTTTTCCATCTAAAGAGAGATCTGGATTAACTTTAAAGACAACATTTTATTTTTATGGAACTTAAACATTTGGGGTTTAAATTTCCTTCACAGTGTCCTTATTAAAATGTGTGGGAAATTTCCCTAATAATCCAAACACATGACATAGTAGTAATAGTGCCGATAAGCGACAGAAAACAGAGGAGTAAAAGAATTAAAAAGGTTATAATTTAAAATAAATATATATGATAGGCCTGTAATACATGAACTTTCATATATATATATATATATATATATATATATATATATATTAGTGAATATACATAATATCCAACGTTAATTCGCGTTCTCGTGATGATTCAAAAATTTGTGTTAAAACAAATATTGTTCCCTAAATTATTAGAATTAACTAATAGTAATTAATATAATTAAAATCCTAAGTTCAAAACGTGAAGAAATAAAAAATTACATAAATTAAAAAAAATAAATTATTAGAATTTAAATTTGTATTCAAAAGTAAAGAAAATATCAAGGGGGTTAACTCTGATTTTTGACAAAAATATAGTAATATCAAATAATAAAATTAATATTCCGGATATATATATATATATATATATATATATATATATATATATATATATATATATATATATATATATATATATAGAGAGAGAGAGAGAGAGAGAGAGTGGGGAGATAGATAGATAGATAGACAGACAGACAGACAAACAGATAGATATATTGACAATATATAAGCTTCATTTCGTGGCTTGAATATTGTTTCATGTTCTCATCTGAATTTATTTTAATGATGGCCCGTAAGTTTTCTATGAGATTAATATCTGGAGGGGTTTAAAACCTTTATTGGCGAGCTGAGCAATAGTCAGCATTACAGAATGTGAAGGATCATTATCTGTTATGAATAAATCTTCTTAAAGCTTCTTGGTTGTGACCTATATAACTAAAGAATACCTAATTCATGAACTAACAATATTCCCTGAATTTCTCTTGATACATCGTTAAATTTAAAGGGACCTAGATTGTACTTCCTACCATAAGATCCCAAGACGTTAATCTATCTTCCTCCTGCTCCACATAAACCGTATTGCCTGGTTACTTCCTTGAATGACCCGACCTCTTGACTAGTCATCAGGTCCATACCCTGTAAGAGTACATTCATTACTAACAATTACTATAAAGAAATGAATTTTCACTCGCTTCTTTGCTCAATTTACATGCTTCTTTTTATGAGGTTTACTTTGAGTTATTAGTTTGGTCGCTTTCGTGTCTTTTGTCAAACTTTTAAATAGTTTGCATCTTTCCAGTGTTTGCAGTTGCATCAGTTTCTTCTTATTCTTGATTTTTTTCTCAAAATTGACATTATTGAAGATTGTTTATCTTGTTTATATCTTTTCAATGTTTTCAAATTCTTTTTGGTTCTCTGATCTCTTTTCAACCTTTTCGCAATTTTCAATGTTGTGTTCACATCACTCAATAACTACAATATCTTATTTCTCTTTTAAGTGTATATATCTTTGTAATAGCCTATAACAATTTTTATATACCTGAAATTTAAAAAAATAAATACCAATACCTATATAGTAGTATATATACACACATTAATTTGCAATAAAAAAGGATCTAATGACTGACCTTCAATGTTAATGGCAATAGCAGCCATTTTTCTGCCAATTTCTGGGCAAATAAAACAATTTTAAGTGAGCGGATTGCTTATCTTCACATTCGTCTACCTCTTTCTCTGTTTAATACTGGAACATGGTAATATCATGACAATACTCTTGATAACCCACAATAGAAATGGATGTTAGGGACTATTAGATGTATGTTTTTTTCAATAGGACTTAATGCGGAAGTGACTTAAAAACTTCCAGTCGGAATTCAAATTCGATTTCCGAGCCGATAAACACAGCATCATAATGTTCTACCAGTGATTAACACAACACAACACAATAAATTAGTATAAAATAAACTTAGAAAAAGAGTAATTTTCTTTTGATAAACAGAAAACGCCTCATAAGCCCTTTGACCGAAATGCTCGTTGATCAAGTGATACAGTACAATAAAACATGATATTTTCATATCTACTTTTAAAAGAAAAGTATGAATATATTTCTTATTACTATAAACGTTATATTTAGTTATGTTTCAGTCGATATTCTTGTTTTTACTTTTTAAATATGAAATTAATATCTACCGAAGAGTCATACTAAAGAAAATGCGCTTCCTGATAGGAATCGAAACAGTATTCCCTTTTTTCACCAGTAAAAAAACATTTTAAGTTGAGTGCTTCTCTGGGAAGCCATCATGGCATCTCTGTGGACGAGCGATCTAATACATGGCGGATTAGACGGTAGTTTCTCTCATATAGGTGGGAGCGCATGTTCGAACCTTACGGGAGAGTACATATTCTTTATTAAGTCTCTCGAGTTCGCAGGCAGGTAGACGTCCTTCCAACTGTTTACAACAACAGGGCGTTTACTCAAATGTAGGTATTCACTATATAAAGTTTAGAAATATATGTTGGTCGTATAAGTGTTTGTTGCTTAAAATTGTATTATGCCTGCAACTGATTTGATACCCAACAAGTTCATCCTGAAAACCAAGGGTCATCTCGAAGCCTCACCTTTACTCTAGCTGATATGCATAGACTCGGGTTCACACAGTAAATACTTAGAGCGACAGGCAGTCGCAATAATGTATACGAATTCTTAAAGAAACAGCATGTATGAACATCCTTAATAGATGCATTAAACTGAAAGAAATTATACACTAGGAACATCTACTGTTACAAATCTGTCTAGAAGACCTTGTTTTTGTATTTTTTTTATCTGTAGTGTTCGCAATTTATTCACTCGCTCTGTGTTCACTCTCAATCTCTCAACATTAGGCTGCCCTGAAACAATTAAGCACTTACATGTGAATCCAGCAGTGTTTGAGTCCTGGTAAAAGCTAGGATGTTTATTTTTATGGCATGAAACCTTTCCTATAGCATTAACTTTTTATTCTCTTAATAGGATTTACATTAATATGTTTGTAATATATTTAATACCCATGTGGTGTAAATATCTGTAATCCACTAAAACTTATGAATTAAACAGATCTACTGTCAGATCGTGTTCGGTTTTTTAAATAGGGATGAGCTGGCTTTCAGTATAGTTATTTCGAACCTCGGCCAGAATTTCAAATGCTGCTCCTTTCAACCTAGAAGATATACTATGCCCAACCAGAGTATTTCTAAAATCAACAATAACTAAGTAGTATAATTCACTATCTATCTATCTATCTATCTATCTATCTATCTATCTATCTATCTATCTATCTGTTCCTATTTAGCTTTGCTTTTAATTTGCTCTATAGATATCTATAAATGGGATCTGTCAAAATCATGGACATGTTTCATTTTGTAATAAGTTTTCGATGCTCATATTTGAGCTCGACACATTCGAAAGTCTGCTTGAAAAATATGGTACAATACAATCTCACTAAAATTCTTTGTCTTTGTTTTCATATAAAATCTCTGATAACTGTGGGGTATGTGTGTTTTGATCATTACTTATTCGTTCATTCCTATTTGTCTCTTTCCTTTCCCTTCTTTCTTCACTTGTTTCATTATACATATTTCACTTTCGTTCCGAGTCCATGTCTTCAAACTTTCTTTCTTTCATCTGCCGCCTACCTGTCTGGAAAATTATACACGACCATTCATAAAATCATCCATCTTAATTATTTTCCATTTCATCCTCAGTTTTTCCCACATTTACTATTCTTCATATTCTTTCTATCTTTATATATCCCTGTCTTTGAACAGAGACGTTCGCGCGTTCACACACACACACACACACACACACACACATATATATATATATATATATATATATATATATATATATATTCTATTTTCATTTTCTCCATCTTGCCTTCATACCTATTTCTGTCTATTCGACAGCCAGAGATAGCTTCCTTTACAGCTATTCTGGTATTGTTTCGATTCAGTCTGCCATTTCTCTCTTCTTTTCTTTCTCCCATTTCAAATTTCCCTGTAAAATTATTATCAACGTTTTTACCTAAAATCACAAGACAAGCCTTTTAAGATGTGCCTGCAGTTCTCACACAACGCTGACAGCATCAAAGAAAAGGTGAGCAAATTAGAGCAATCTAGAAAAAGAAAGGCGGACAATGTAACCTCCAGAAAAAATTCTTGAAATTAATTCAAGATAAGCAAATAATTACTGGTCACGACTACAACAGTAGATGATAGTGGAATAATAAGGCACTATTAGGAATAAATAGACTTATAGAAATAAATGTATATATCTTCTGTACGTTCGTTAACAAGTCATCTGAGTAATGAATATTTTTGCGACGATACTGAATTTTAAGAATCGGGAAATTATTCTGCCATTATACTAACAGAAAAGTTGATTGTATATATATTTCGCAATAACATGAATGTAACAATGTGAAAGCATGCGTTTGCGTTAGGTCATATATTACTCTGTTTTCTTTAAACCACCGAACAATTTGTCCTATTTTTACGCGATTATAGCTTAAAGCGTAAAATATTCCTTTTATACGCCTGTTGGTATAAAAAAATATTATACGATATTACAATAGCTCATATATATTTAAGAGTGGTAGAGCTCTTTTCTGTAAAAAGTTAAGAGCACATACAAAAAGAGAGAAAATGGAGCTAGTTGACTTATTATATTAGCTCTTTTTGTAAGATCTTAGATTGCCGTTTTCATCAAAGGCGTAAAATTTTCTTTTAAAATACCTGTTAGTATATTAAAATATACTATATATACAGTATTTACTGTAAATTGTCTCTTCAGGTTTTAAGTTGTTATGTTGCTTTATTAATTTAATGTCTTATTGACTTTGAATTATTTCAAAACAATAAGATATTTAATTACTCCATATATATATATATATATATATATATATATATATATATATAGGCGAAAAATGGAAGAAAAACAATGATGAACGAAACATACCAGTATCTGGATAAACAAACAAGTATTTAGTGTAAGCAAAAAGACATGACAAGTGGTTCGATATTGATGGTTAATATCGATCTAGAATACCTTTTAGATTTCAGTTCACTATTAAAACATACGCTTTGGCTCAGATATATATTTGACACTCTGGGCTCACCGATAGGATGTACAAATATTATTAAAACGTGAATTATTAAGCCGTATGTACAGTACAGCATGGAAAAATAACATAACTTTGTCGTAGCAACTAGCTGAAAATGCTAAATTAAATTTTTCGCATTTAATAAACCAAAAGACACGAATTTGAACAAAATTTTTATACGAAGATATAATATTGACTTTATTTAGACATGCAACTTATATACACAAAAACTAAATATAATAATAATAATAACCTGGTCTTCTCCGACTGTCGTCCTAAAGCTGGTAACATGAATAAAATTACCCTTTGGCAGTTAAGCATAAAACGCAAAATTTTACGAATCTCAATGATTACGTACAAATTTTCATACTGGATCGGTCGGCATTCGGATCAACAAGAGCCGCGTTCCTCAGAGAGGAACCAGTCTGGGGCCGAAAAATCTGTCACTGGAACAAACTCTTCCAAAAATGAAGAGACCGTATGTCACCAAACCCGGACTATTCCCAATCTTGGACCAAGTGACTCAATGCCAAATCAACTAATAAAAAGAAAACGAACGAAATGGCCTCGCGAAGAGTATCAACAAGTCATAACATTATTCTTCACTGCACTTCAGTAAATTCAGTAAAGAACACCACGAATCAGACATACGGAGAACTATGGTAGGAAGTGAAATATGATCTGATCTCAACCCAAATATACTTATCAACGTCCGCAGGGGCATCGTGCGAAACAAAGGATTCTCAAATGCAGAAATAGATAAGCTAAAACAAGATATAAGACAAAATACTATAACCCATCACTCAAACAGTAAAGAGATGAGAGCAGAAATAATAATATGACAGAGGAGATACAAAATAATAACCTCCCAGGAAATAAAATTGTTGTTGTAAAGAAAAATAAAAAAAAACTGTTCACTTATAGTAGCAATAAACTGCAATAGATTTCTTCTGTCTCTCGACCGCAACACATGTAGCCAAATCACAGTTCAAACTATAGTCCGTCGTAACAGTACAACAGGCAACGTAGAAAACGACAAAATGGGGGTCACACATCCAACCTTCAATTCTCACCAACAACAACGCGTGTTCGCCCACCAAGCTCAGAAAATCCAAATTTGCCACATAAGCGAAAAACAACGGCTTTTGTTCACCGGAAGATCTTTCTGATTGGTCACGCCATTCAGGGAAGTGAAAACATTAGCATAGATTCTGGTCATTAAAGTAGATTTTTACTAAGTACTTTTTGGTAATTTTTCTTCGGCAGATCGCAGACAAAACGCGAACTCTTTTTCGAGGTAGCTGATTATCTCTTTCACTACAAAAATCGAAGAATCTACTTGTTACATAATCTGCAGGTATCCAGAAGTTGAATTCAACTACATTAGGGTAGAATTCCTTGAAAACCACAGAGGTGAAATCACTGAAGCGAAAAACCACGTCATCCAAGTACTCAACAAAGTAACTCTCACACAAATGTCAGACAGAGACCATCCCCCCCCCATTCATATGACGAAGTCCAATAAGCACATTGTGCAAATATGCAACGCTGAACTGAAAACCCTGTTAATGGACAAGCTAAACATTACAGAAGCTACTGGGAAGCTTGGGGTCAAGGCAATGAAAAAAATTAAGTCAAAGGAAGCCAGCTTGGAAGGCAAAACTGATGCGAGAAACAAAGGAAATCAGATGTGAGATTTCTATATTACTGAGCTTACTAGGAACCCAGATATCTCAACATGCAAGTGTAAGAAGATCAAGCAGAAATATAAAATTAAATCACTAAATGAAATTCCATCAATCAAGGAAATGCTGAAACAGAAACTGCAGTTAAAGTCACAGAGAACAAAACGATACGAAAAACGTTGTAGGTTCTATCGCCAAAATAAAATATTTCAAACAGACTTTAAGAAATTTTACAGGGAAATTGAAAATGTACCTATACATGTTGAAAAACCACCATTTCTTGACAAGGTGCAGAAATTTTGGGGGAATATTTGGAGCAGTCCAAAGAAATATAACCCAAATGCAGAATTGAGCCAACAGGAAGAATAAAGAATGCTGGATAAACCTCTGCAGGAGTGGGAAAATAATACCGCAAATAATGTTAGGCAAGCTCTAACGAAATCCCTAAAATGGAAATCACCAGGAAATGACAATGTGCCCAATTTCTGGCTCTATCATATTTTATCAATACATGAAATCCTTGCCAAAACACTATCAATGCTTGTAAATAATCGAAACGAAATTCTGGAATGGATCACTAAAGTTATGACATACCTCATGCCAAAAACGAGTGAAATAGATGATCCGAAAAATTATAGGCCACTAACATGTCTCTCCCCGACGTATAAATTGATAACGTCTGTCCTGAAGAAACGTACTTACTCTTTTTTCGAAGCAAACAACATTCTTCCACTGGAACAGAATGGATGCAGGAGAAGTTCATATGGTTGCAAAGATCACTGATAAACGAAATGATCCTGAAAATTGCAGGAGACGATGTAGAAATTTTAGCACTGCGTGGATTGATTATCGTAAAGCCTTTGGTAGTGTGCCAAAATCCTTTGGAAATGTACAAAGTCTCTCCTGTGGTAGTAAATTTCCTTAAGCAAAACATGGGAATGTGGAACACCACACTATACCTAAATAACACCAGAGGTATTGCCATTTCCAACCGTCTAAATGTCCGACGTGGAATCTTTCAAGGAGACTCCCTGTCATCCCTTCTGTTTTGTTTGTCTTTAATCCACTTCACGCATGAACTAAACAACAGTAGCTATGGTTACAAACTAACTAAGAAAGTATTCAATCACCTACTCTACATGGATGATCTCAAACTCTTTGACAAAGACGACAATGAGTTGAAGGGCTAGCTCAATATTGTAAAATGTTCCAGTGACTTCGGATTTCGGATTAAATAAATGTGCAAAAGTAACATTCAAGAAAGAGAGAATTACAGAAACACCCTCAATAGATTTAGATTTTGTCACAAAGATTAGGGAACTGGAACAAGATGACACCTATAAGTAGCCAGGGATTAGGGAAGGAGATGGTATACAATATCCCCAAATGAAGGAGAATGTAAGAAAGGATTACTACAGGCCTGTGCGTCTGGTACTAGATTAACAGAATATCAGCCATAAACAACTTAGCTGTCTCTGTGGTGCAATGCAGTTTTAACATCCTCAACTGGACCATAGATGAGCCAAAACGAGAAAGCTTCTCACTTGCTACCGCATGCATCATTTCAAAGCTGATGTTAATCGCCTGTACGTGCCCAGATCCGAAGGAGGCAAAGGATTAGTTCAACTAGAACTGTCTTACAAAACTACAAAAATTGGTCTTCAAAGATATCTAGAAACTATAGAAGACTGGATGATGATATGTAGCAAAGAACATGAAAGTAGTAAGCGACTTTTATTTTGTAATAATGGAAGCCAACGAATTCAAAATGGATTTTCAAATAGGTGTAGAAATAGAAGGAAATACACCGACTGAAGCAAAAATACTTTTAAAAAAAAGCAAATGCAATCGACCAGAAACGATGGCAAGATAAACTGCTTCACTTCAATACTCTGCACGTACCAAACAAGCTGATGCAGACAAACCCCGTCCCCATCAGTGACAGTGCAGGGTTAAAAGCTGAAACTGGAGGTTTTATCCTTGCTGCAGAGGACCAATGCTTTTTTAACTAGAAATCATCAAGCACACATACTAAAATATTGTATTATCTCAAAATGCAGATTCTGTGATAAATATGCAGAAACGATCATCTTGTATCAGGTTACAAGGTACTGGCACCCACTGAATATAAAACCCGGCATGACAGAGTTGGTCAATATCTGCGCTGGAAAATCTGCAACTGCTACGGGAAGGAAACTGAAAGAAATTGCTATGAACACTACCCAGTCCCGGTTACGTACATAAGAACTGTAACAATTTCATGGGACTACACAATACACACAGACAAATCAATCAAGGTAATTGCCCAGACATTGTTATTAGAGACCGCAAACAAAAAATTGTTTCCTTATTGGTATGGCAGTCCCTGCAGACTGCAATATATCTTTGAAGTTCTTAAAAGAAACTATCAAAATACACAGATCTTGAAATCGAAATTTTAAAAATGTGGCACATGGGAACATCAACAATCCCTGTTGTAGTTGGAGCCCTCGGATTGGTTGGAAAAGACTCTAATAGAGTCATTGTAGTGATTCCTGGAAGCCCATACCTTAATGAAATGCATTTCTGCTTGAACGTCCATCTTCGTAATAGGCTTCTATAACTTTAACACGTTGTCATCTTTTCACGGTTGAAATTACCAAAGATTTAAATTGTTAAACCTGAAAGAAAAAGAGAAAAAATCATGAGACACTTAAACTTAATTCACATTTAAAATCGGTGCAAGTTATTGGAACATCCTATGCAAAAACTTGTTCTCACGAGTACAGCCTACACATTACGAAGGGCTTTATCTATGTAAAATATTTGTTGTTCTTTTTTTTTTTTTTTTAAATTGCTTAGTGGAAAATTTCTGACCTTAGGTTTCTGGGCAGGACCCGGAAAGAAATGTGTACACACCAGAAATCAAAGGAAATAAAACAACAATAATAATAATAATAATAATAATTTCCTATTTTTCGTCTAGAAAATTTTCAGGGTATTATCTATATTTTAATGCAAAAAAGACGGCGAAATGATTCAACGGTAGACGACACATTTTCCTTACATAAGGTTGTCCTCGAAAGTTAAAAAAAATAACCAAGCACTGCGGATATATTCATTCCATGCATAAGTGGCCGGGAATATAAGGGAAAAACAGTGTTAAGTGACATTGAAAATATATTATTTGACGAGAAATATTCAAATAAGGTTTAGGAAATCTTGTGTAAAAAGAAAAAAGCGGACATCGTTGACGTTATTGAATAAGGTCGTAGTACGGAAAACAATAACAATTCCGTAACGTAAAAAAAACTTCACTTATAAGTTCATCAAATAATTAACGTACAAATGATCAAATTGTGATTTTAATATCATATGTAAACTATTGTCCCCCAAACTTGTTTTAACTGAAAAGTCACAAGTTTTAAACAACAATGCAAAGATCGTTAGCTATATAGTATTTTAAACTTGATGAATCTATCAACATTAAAGCAGGTTTCACTAAGAGGAAAGATTCTAATCTCATCTGATCTCACAATGTTACAAAAGTAGAACTTTAATAAGCAACTGATATATTCCATTTTCAAAGATTGTATTTCTCGTAGAGGAACAAATGTCTCCAGACTTACTGCAAAGAAATACTCAAAGAATTTATCATTTCTATGAGGGTTTATGCCTCAATAAAATAAGGATTATCTGCTTCCTATCAGTAGAAGCCATTTTAGTCATTTTTAATGTTTTTTCTTGAATTGAGGGAATTTTGGTTTTCTGTTGCAATCTTCTCGGTTCAAGTGCGCAGTTCAATGAATGACAGCCTGTGGAGCATCAAAATATATTTATTTCAGCGTCTTAATGGCTCGGAAGCCGTGACCTTCATCATAAAGTGAGAGAATATTTCCATTCTTGGAATGAGACGACTACTTACTTGCTTTGATGAAGTCCATCGACTAAAATAAATAGGTTAAATATTTCACTATTTAATTTCACAGAAATAGAAAAAAAAACATGCTTTCTAGCTTATGCGAATGTTTCGTCGAAATAGCACTTTTCTCTTGCTTGCTTTATCTATTATTAACTGAGTAATCTTTTCTTCATTGAATATATTCTGTGGCGCTGCAATATTCGTTTTACAATTCCGCGCCGTTTGGCGTTTAATTTTTTACCCAAATGTACCACTGTATCATTAAGAATAATGTGTACACTTACGAACTTTTTCAGTCACAATCATTAGTTACATTATGCTTATCTTTATATAACCAGTGAAGATGTCCCCTCAAAAGTTTTTCCTTAAAGTAATTCGGTTTAGGAATATATACTAAAATAAATATATGCCTTAAATGTTACCTTTGAATGATGACATTTCTTTTTATTACCACTTCGTAGATTTTTGTTATCGATCTTTGAAAATAACAGCAAAGAGAGGTATTCTTTCTAAGGGAGTTTACCTGACACTGTAGATAATGTCTGTATAGTAAATACAGTTATTCGGTGAATCTTATTTTTTTAATGATTGTAGTCGTCATCGTTGTTATTTCTGTTGTTAAATGTTGATTGTTAAATTGTTGTTGCACAGTCTCCCTTCTTGCATCTCGGTCGTTAGAGGAAACGAGAAAATTTACAAAGCCCAAATAAAATCAATAAATTGATTTTTGCCAACGACGAAGCTTTGGTGAAAACGAAATTTTAAAGATGAGAATTTAATAAAAGAGTAGAAAAATAAAGTGGAATAAAGTAAGATGAAAGGTGACATTTGAAGGCCTTGTGTTTATTTAGATCGCTTGTAAACACTGGGATCTCACACTGTGATCAAATTGACACTGGAAGATAAAGAAAAAAGTATATATGATTAAACTTGCGTCTATGACAGCCATAACAATGCAGCGAATAAAAACAAGACGATAAATAAGTAAACTTATTTTTCTTTCCGCCTACACAACTCCCAAAACGCGTGTGAATTTCATTGATCAGTTGTACTTAACTTCTTTCTATAAAACTTCACGAAACTACCTGTGTCTCCATTCAAATGCGCTTTTTACATTTTCAAGCGTCCTTCAGGAGTATGTGAGTCTTTTCAGTCAGGTAATCTATCTATCTATCTATCTATCTATCTATCTATCTATCTATCTATCTATCTATCTAGTTCATCTGCGACACGGAAACCAGATATTTATCCAAGTATATTGGTTTCATAAATCATTGCTTTAGAGTTCGAGATTTATTCATATTTATAAACCATATACTTTTATGCCTGTAATTAAAAATTATATGTATCTTAGATCAAATCTAAGATAAACAGATTTTCAATTCATCCACTACAGTGTATGCAGAAATGTTTTCATTAATACTTCCTCATTCTTATTACAATCGATATTTATTAGTTGAAAATACAAGCACCTGTGTGCATAAATGTGCGTGCATCTGTAAAAATTTGCATTTTATAAGCAACTTTTGTTTGGTTATATTTAAGCATAAAGTAAATAGATGACGTTGACATTATTCTATTTTTTCGTTAATAAATATTTAACACAAGCTAACACAATAAGAAACATACCCCAGCTCACTTAACCCAACATTTCTGATGACACTGATCAGCTTCAATATAATCATAGTTATTATCGAAGTGAATGCGTTTCATTTTATACTCTGACCCCTTTTTCGTCTACTGACAAAATCAACTTCTGGAGTCCAATAAACATGAGCAGAGACTTGGAGTGACTCGTCTATCTTCAGCCTACGCTCCAACTGGCACGTAATTGCCTTCTGTCTATCTCAAGCCGAGTCTCAGGAGGTCAAATATTTTTCTTGACTCTATGAGTCTCTCCGAAGATGGTGATGGGTGTTATTTAATGTCTTGTAACTCATTTGTCACACCTTCGGGGCTAAAAGTATTGCAGCGCGCAAAGCGCCTTACAAATCCCTCTGATCCTAATCACCTAAGAACCATGTCCATGAATTCATCAAAGATAACTTTGATTTTATAAAATATTAAACTAATTAGAGAAGACTTTATGATGAACTACTACCTAGATTAGAGTCACACACACACGCGCGCGCTAATGCTTAATGTTCCATTACGAACAATAAAATCCAGTTCCCTTTCAAAGAAAATTAACTGTCTATTAAAAAGAGTTGAACGCATTGATAGACGATACTATTTACCATTAACTTGAAACATATTAACATATTCTTTGTAAGGTTAGGATAATTAAATTTTCAAACCTAATCAGTTTTAGTTAGTTTAATTTTAACTAATTTTACATTGGCAGTATTTAAACATGTACACTATACGGGTGAATCTAATAAAAAAATCAATATGAAAATTGATAGAAATACACTGCGATGCATACATATTTTTGTACGAACAAAAGTAGATAGAGTGATAATATAAGAAATATATTTCTACTTGAAATGACACTAGAAAATATAGCGCTATATATAAACATAGTAGCGTCTGTATCTTTCAGTTATTGTAAATAAATGTCACGCATTACTTTTTCGTTTCCTTCATATTATAGAATAAAAACAATAATCTACGCATATATATTAAAATACATCCACATCGAATCATAATGCGTTTTGATAAATATGCAGGATTATGCTGGAAATGTTAACTAGTCATGAAAGCACTTTCCTAAGTACTTATGCGTTTTGTAACAAAAAAAATATTCAAGAATTATATTTACGATTAGAAAGATTCAAACAGAAAAGTAGAAATCCAAACAATGAGATGTAAATGAAGCAGCAGCTAAAGAAATAAAACAAGTAGTGAAGAGTTTGAATATTTTAAACAAATAAATAAATATAAGATGTAAATATATTATCAGCGTCCATCTTTTTCTATGACATCTTTCTGACGCCAAGATTCGCAGCATGTATAGCAAAATAAGAACATTTCATGCAAATTTACAATGCAATATCTCCGTTTGTTCATTTGTAGCGATTGTTTACATGTTTCTTTATTCTTTGTATCTTCTTTATATCATATTTTTCCTTTACAATGTTGTTTCTTGTTGTAACATCCAATTCCACGAAAACCATGGCCATAGGCGATTCTTCGAGGTCTCGACAATTTGTTAACTGAAACCCGGGGGGGGGGGGGTGACAGATATGAGTGTACATCACTGTCATCCTCATTTTACTCTCTTCATGCTGCTTTCCTCAACTAGGCCAGAAGTAGGAACCATTTAGCTTATTGCTGCAGCGATTTCCGCCCTTCCTTCCTCCCCTTTGGGCCACGGTCAATAATGTTGTACTCCCGAACTGCATTCCGGGGTAGTTCTGAGATTTGAACTCTGCATCTAGAAACACTTCTCCAATACAGTTTGTTTTTTCATTTTTGTTGGAAGAATTCAAGATTTCTGTTTGTATTTACTAGAGAAATGAAACACAGTGTTTAACGGTCGCAAGTTTAACACGCGTAGATAAATAATACATACAATTTATATTCTCGCACATTTTAAAATTTTATTTACCAAATATTCATTTTTACGTATATTTTCATTGTTTGCTGCAGGAATATTTCATTCTTTGTTCCTTACTAAATCATTTTGACTCTGCTTTAATAACAATTACATCTAGAATATGCGAAGAAGGCAAAGGGATAGGAATAGCGTAATAAATATTTCGAACATCACGCCATAGAATATTTTAATTGCAATAGGCACTGACTGCGATGGGCGAATGTAATCTCTTCAAATGAAGAATGACTTCTCATTTGGGATCCAAAACGCGGGCAATGGTCGTAAACAGAAAGTCATAAAACATTGGCTTGATGCATATCTTGACTCAAGTAAAACATCTTCGCTGTCTTCTCTGCATTACGAAACCAATTCGATAAAATCTGTAAGTGCAATTTCTTTGAATTACGAAATGTGCAGTAACCGCCAAAATCTACACACATACATGTATACAAGCACATGTACACACATACAGGCGCATTAATTTTAGATATAAATATTTGTTCGTGTATAAACCAAAGATTTTACCATAAGAATATCACAGTGAATCATACCCACACACGCACACACATTATAATCTGCTTATTTTTCAAGATTTAAGCAAACTCTGGATTTAAACAATACTAACAACTCTCGCTGCTGTCTATATTTTTGTATATATTAACATTATCCCCTTATCTCCTTATATAACAAAGTATCTAGTTCGCTTAAGGAAGAATCACACACATATATTTCTCAACAGTATGTCAATGTGTGTATGGCTGGATACTTGACTATACCAATGATTCTGAGAAAAAGCGCAGATAGAAAACTATGACATCTCATTTCAGATACTTTTCTTTTCAAGTAACATTAAGAAGATGCAGAACAGATGATATAACATCTAAATGCAAAACCAGGAGACAGATAAGGATTCCATGAATATAGTGTCATATGAATAATGAATATCTGCAAAAATATATATTGAAAAAGCGTAATAGTAAAATATGATACGAAAAGGGCAGGTACTATCAAAATCTTTATAAGGGTCCATTAATTTTGGCTCATTAATTTTCCATTTAGCTGTCAGAACAAATGTTAAAATGCAAATTTAAATTCAAAACTAAAAGCTAGCATCAGATCACTCTTCTACCAAGGTTAACTGTAAGATTTTTTTCTAACCAAAAATCGTCGTAAGATTGCTTGAACTTTAGTCTCATCTGAATGTAATTTTGGAGGGAAATCAATTATTCTTCCACCATTTCTGTTACCTTATTGGTGATATCGAGGAATGGATAGATTTTCCTGCCTGGTATTTTAAGGAAAAAAATAGAAATCTCAGACATGTTACAATGCAGTTCATCAAGATGTCCACAATACGCTCGAATGTTATTGTCTAGTGTAGGCTTTTTTTTCCAATTCAAAGAGGCTCAAAAACTGGAAGAGCTTACGACGTGCTATATTGCGTTTGAATAATCATATCTTGGGCAAAACGGGGAGTGACTTACGAAATACTGTGTTCATCCACTTGTAACTGAAATTTCATGTATGTAACAGCGTAATTCTCCATCTCACAAAATGTTTAATATTTAAAAAAACAAAAGAAAAAGACTAAACTAATGTACAACAAAAACATACAAAGTTTTAATCATTCTCGGTTTATAGCTGTTGAGTCAGGAAACAAAAACATATACTTTGATTTTATTTACTGCTAAGATAAATTTGCTTAATGATTTGTGAAATAGAAAATTATGTTTTGTGCGACATCTTTGCTTCAAATCACTGACGACTTATCACTGATGGTGCATTATCAAGAATATCGGGATCTTTTTCTCCTTGAAAATATTTTCAACAACACAAAAAACCGACTCCTTTTTTAATGGTCATGAAAATAACAAATCTTTTTTTTAATGGCTACGAAAATAACAAATGTTGAACGAAACTTTAATCTGCATCAAAAAAGAACACAAACAAGAAGATTCATTGCCTGACTGAGCGAATTCTTGTAATTGAAAAGCAAGTACTGAGGTCCTAATCATGTCACACGTGTCTTCAATGTTTACAGTCATTTCAACCACATTTTTCACTGGGAGAGATGACTTTAATAATTTGCTCAGGTTACTTGTATGAAACAGAGCACAGAATTTCATTCAGTACTAACATAATAAACTATTCTCCAAATATATGAGTCATACAAGGTTGAGAAATATCTTTATCTGCAAGGAGATATTGCATAATATTCACAGAACATCACTCTATTGTTTTGCAGTGCTAACAAACGTATTTCCGAAGCTTTACAATTTCTAAAACGTTTTTTCGAAGTAACGGGAAATATGCCAAGTTTTGTCAGCTTTATCAGTGTGTATTTTTGAAAATGTTCAAGAAGCCTCAAATATTTCTTGACTTTATTTGAAAGACTATTTCACACAGTAGGTACATTAGTTGATCTTAGTTACTTGCTGCTGAAATGATACAAATCCGTATTTCAGATATTCAACACTATTTTTCTCAAACTTCTTTTTGTTTACCAGGTTGCGAAAATATTTTATTCTAGAGCAATATAAATATAAAAATATAGTTTTAATGTATGCTATATTTATGGGTTACATTGCTCAATATCAGGAAGAGAGCGTATGTAAATATAAAAGTGAAAACTGGGACCAACACCATGGAACAGACTGTCGCTGCGGAGTGTAGACCATGAATTAATTTCCCTTTGCCACACGTAAATATTGTGCATTGTTCGAATATGTGAAGTGAGATAATGGTAAAAGCGGTTTATTAAATTTCTTTTCTTTTTTAATATCAGGGCAAACAGTTGCAATAACTATTGTTTTAACAAATATCTATTTATCTATTTTAAATTTACTTTCGGAAAATACATGTGTGTATTTTTGCTTGTTCTAAATAATTTTGGTGAATATTAAATATCAATTAAAATATACAAAAATGTCTATATGTGAAAGAGAGATTTTTTGTTATTTGAAATTTTGTGTGGCTGTGTGTTCAAGTGTTTCTGAGAAAGTGTTCTTGTTTTACATATGTTTTTATTATGAATTGCGTTGGCCTTTGATAAAACCTTGCAGTTTGGGGATATTTTGATGATATATGTCTTAAAAAACGTTTACAGTCTGGAAGATTGTTTGTGTGCACAGTCGTGGAAAACATTTTGGGATTGACTAATTTAGGGCTGAGATGGTATTTGGCTTTTGTTGTTTAATGCACTCGGAAATAGGCTCCAGTAACGTTCTATCTTCAAGTGTGATTCTTTCAGACTGATTTGTTCAAAAATATCTTTGAATTTTGTGATCGGATAAATAATGTTGAAGTGTACAGGATGTACTCTATCTGTATGCATGATTCATTTGGTGCAATTTTATTTTCCTGAAATCACCCAGTTTGCCATGAATCGGAAAAGAATTGAGTTTTGAAAAATGTTATTGTTTTTTATCCAAAAGATCTTTTCTTTTTCACCCTGAAGCGACAATTAAAATGAACTTTACTTTATATACCAACACTTTTGAGCACATCTTCATAAATATGATTCAGTTATATCCTTATTATAATTTAAATTGCTTTAAAAAATTTTATTACAAGACTGAAGCTAATTAGCAATGTAAACAAATGCACGCGATGATCATCAGTTCTCATGGCATTTGCTGACTCTTTCGGCTGGACATGTGACGAGTGTTTTCTATAGGTCTCATCAACAAGAAGCAAACAAATGTTCGGACTTTAACTCCGACTTCAGACGACCAAATAAGATAAAACTATTCTTTCGTGTATAATTGAATGTCAATTTTATTATGCGTAAAACATATGTATTACTTAGTAGTTCGTGACTTATAAACGCATAGAAACAAATATGTTCACAATAGACAATAATATTTAAAACTGAGAACAAATAAAGTTAACAGTTAACGCCCAGGTAGGTCTTGTCAGAAGGTTGTACTAGGCTAATAGAAATACGTGAAAAATATGAATACAGCCATAAAGCAATTCGCTAGTGGAAAACTGACAGTTTTATGATGGCTGGTTCAACCTAGGTGCATGCTGGGATCTCTCTTTCCATTGGGTTGATCTATTATTGCCGCATTGATGGCTTACTCTCTGACCTTTCAACGGGACTCCCTGGAAACTATTCAGGCGCCCAGTGAGCCAGGGAAGAGGCTCAAAGCAAAGCTAAGTCTTAGAGAATGAATATCGAGGCCAACTGCATATGAACATATCAACCGAATGAGATGGTAGATGGGGAAAAAGAGAAAACGACTAGGCAAATTTGCGGCTAAGCGAAGAGGGATAGGTTAGGTTTGAGGGCAAAGAGTTGACTGCCATGGCCCTTGTCAGTTCTAAGCCCGCACCTCGGATTTTTCCCAGTACTGAGTTGACTGTTTCATTTTTCTACGCATCCTTGCACATCGGAATAGGCATTCGAAAACCTGGGATGTTTCTGTGATGCGGCTGCTTGAACAGTTCCATAAGACAAGATGATTGGTAAATCCTCCGATCATTTTATTTTGCAATATCTTCGACATGCGAATCGTCCTATCCAGTATTAAGTACAACCGGCCATTTTCTGTTTATTTTTCGTTCTAGCTTTGAGCTTTCTTTCTTCCTTCGTTTTTCTTTCATTCAATCTTTCTCCTTTACTTTCTTTTGTTACCTTTTCCTTTGATTTATTTCCGTCTATTTTTACAACACCACCCACCCGCCTCTTCTTTATGCTTTATTTTTCATTTACACTTTTTCTTTTGTTTCTTTTTCATTCTTTTCTGTTTTATTTTTCTTATCTTCTTTCAAGACATATTTTGTTTATTTATATTTTTCGTCTTTTTTTAATCCTTTTATTTTCATTCATGATTTTGTTTTCTTCGCATATTTTCCTTGTTTCTATCACTGCTTTATATTTTCTTTATTGTTTCATCAGATATTTCGTTGCTATTTCTCTTCAAGTTTCGAAGATTACAATTTTCTTCTCCCAGTTTTTTTTTCTCTCGACACATGCTCTTCTTTTATTTTAAATAGCTCTTTTTCATACCATTTTAATCCTTGTCATCTCCTTTCTTTAAATCACCTTTCTCTAATTTTATCAAATTTAATTCCACAGTATTTCATTTGAAGGATAGAGTATAGCTATAGCTTCAAAAAGAACAAGAGTGAATGAAACAAACGAAACGATGATGATGCCAATGATCTAATACAACTATTTGTCTCTCTCTGTCTCTCTCTCTCCCTTATATGTGTCGATATTTCTGAACTTATGCTTAGCATATATGCGTGTAAGTGCATCCATGCATTTTTTCCGTCTCTAATTTTATATATATATATATATATATATATATATATATATATATATATATATATATATTCAAACCGGTTTGGTTAAAAAATTTGAACATATGTCTATTTTGGATTCGATCCATTCAAGTCCACGGATTAATTTCCTGGTAGCTCTGGTAAATTGATAAAGAAAAACATCAAATTTTTCTTTCAAATAATTTTTATTTTCCTAGGTATTTTCCATCTCATCTGAGACCATCTTCTGGAGGTTAAATTGGCTGTGAATGCGGATATGTATTTTTGTAAATTCAAAACAATTTGAACTGTTCGTTTTACTGCGTTATTTAGCGTCCTAGATTTCAAATTCACGTGTTTTCCCAAAGTGTATACATACATGGGTGGGGGCGTGCGCGTGTGTGCTTTTGTGTGGTAAAAATATAGTTTTGGGTTGTTAAAAGTGCTCAATATCAAGGATAAATGCTGTGTAAATATGGAAGTGAACACTGAAATCAATACCGATCAGCAATAGACCATCTTTCTCTCTCTTTCTCCCCTCTCTCTTTCTCCCCTCTCTCTCTCTCTCTCATAAGCATAATTCTCCATCCCACAAAATATTTAATATCTAAAAAAAAAACTTTTTTCCAGGTGATCCGATAAGACGATTAGCCATCTTGACACAATTTTTTCGGGATAATTGCTGAAAAACCCTTTGAATTATTCAGCTAGAAAGAGTACGAGTTAAAATCGTTTTGTGTCAGCTCCACTCTTTTCTGAACTGAGCAATGGTCAGAGGAAAAAATCATTTAGACCTTCAGTAAGGGTAACAATATTCATACTCTGGCTTCCATCTTCAAAGTTTATTCAAGAACCATCAAGAGAAAGGTGAATAAGTTTTAAAAAGAAGGAACAGTAGCGAAGACAACTGGATCAGGAGGTCACAACAGGAAGAGAGATCTTTATTTCAATTTAGAACTAAAGAGATCAATTAGAAAAGATCCAACTCAATCAATAAGACGTTTGGCACGGGAGAGAGGAGTTTCAGCCATGACAGTGAAAAAAGATTTGAAAATGGAATCTCCAGGGCAGAAAGTTAAACGGTTAGAGGACAAATATCACCTTGAATATCTTGGAAAATGATCCTGGGATAATATATATATATATATATATATATATATATATATATATATATATATATATATATATATATGAACTTTATATTAATCCTTCATAAGCTTATGGCCTTTAGCTATGATTAATTAATGATGAACATGTCATTTTCATGATCGATTTCATCACGATACTTCTGTTAAGCTTGGAGAGTAATTATACATTCTTATTGCTCAAAATAGAACCCAAAAGTGTTATAAAAACCTCGGAGAATTACTGTAAAATATCTTTAATCATTTCTAAGAGACAACGACTCAAAGCTTAATCTAAGAATTGGACAATTTTGCTGTTAATCGATTTGGACAATTTTGCTGTTACACTCGGTATATATATAAAATCTATATAGACCAAAACGTCACTGTCAGTTTCACAATAAACTTGATCATCAGATGTCAGAATTTGATGACAATATTTATGATCGTAAAACCGAAAGTTATGCCCGAAATTTATAACGATGTTGAGTTTTACATTTTAAAGGTTTTTTTTAATAATATTGGTCTATATCTGACTCTATAGTCAAACGTTGTTTTAGTGGATAATTGTATTTATTTAAGTAGGCGCCCCATTTATTTATTACCCAGTATATTTATTTATTTTCGGCTACCGGCCTGAATTTGAAAAATCAAAAGACAATACATACACAATCAGACTATAATACACAAACACGTAGATATGTTTATATATATAAACACGCAAAAACACGAATGAGACAGGAAATAGATGTCCACGACCCTTAAAAAAAGGCTACATATATACAATGAAAGGCATATATAAGCGATCATATACACATACATTAATAAAGACACACACATATACACACCAACAAATATTCAAATTTGAAAGTGTTAGTAAATGAATTCAAACATACTATTAAATTATAACTTACATGGGCAAAGATATATAGATAAAAAAGTTTCAAGAGATAAAATCTAATAGGGGTAGAATAGAAAAACAAATATTCCTTAATGAACAACGTAAAGAAAAAAGACACTAAAATATATAGAAATGGATATAAAAATAAATATATACGCATACACATACATAAAAAAACATCAAATTCAAATGTCCAGACAAAATGTAACACATAAAATAAAATAAAACTATCTAATATATAAAAAAAACTATAAAAACAAATATATATATATATATATATATATATATATATATATATATATATATATATATATATATATATATATATGATGTTCAACATACACAAGTACAAATATATAACAATATTTAAAAAATACATACATACGTAGGTGTACACGCATTCATCACTATAAATAGAAACATAATATACCTATGCACATACATGCACATACACACACACACATATATATATATACCTATATACACATATATACATATATACACATATATACATATACATACACATATACACATAGAAATAAATATAAATATTTCAACTTACGCAGTGACATAAAATAAATATATATATATACATATATATATATATGTATGTATACATATACATACACACACACACACACACACACATATATATATATATAATTATTTTTATAAAAAAATTATAACATAAGTATGTTATAAAATCACTACAAAAATAGCCATATATATATATATATATATATATTCATACATAAACCTACACATATACTAACAATATTATCCAAATGACAATAAAGGACTATAAAGTCCATACAAGATTAAAATGTAACAAAACACAACTATTATTATTAAGTCCACAAGAAATTTAAAAACCACTATCAAACAAAAGTAGATTATAGTTAGCATAGATAATATATTCCAAAACACTAAGATATACACATATACAGATATATATATATATATACAAGGATAAAGATACACACACACACACATACACATACATATATATATATATATATATATATATATATATATATATATATATATATATATATATGCACACGCACATACGTATATATGCTTTACGCACCCATACATATACAAGCGCATAAATATATAAACAAGCACATATAAAAGCTATTAATACAAACGTATGTATATACACAAACATATAACTACAAGTTTAAATATATTCAGATATATACACGCAAACATATACACATTCACATATACATATAGATATATATACTTACACACATACAGATAAACATATACGCACATTTTAAGTACATTTAAATACAAATATACAAACACACACACATGTATATATATTTAAAAATTAATATACACATATATACATCTATCTATAAAAATATTGACACATGTACAGACACAAACAACATAATATACGTATACCTATACATATGTACACAGATAGGAGGATTATCAGATAATAAAAGTAATAACATATTAAACTTACAGTAACATTGCAAAATATTACTATCGTTAAGTTAAAATTATAGATATGTTTACAGTTAACGGTGAGTTCATTCCATTGATTGAAAAGTTGGGTTTGGCTTTAAATCTAATGATTTCAAATTTTTCATTCATATATATATATATATATATATATATATATATATATATATATATTGTGACATAGCCACGATTTCATTAACCACATAGGAGTAAGGCTAAAAAGCACCCCAAAGTAAAATCTCAAATTCTAGTCGAAAATTAGTTAGATATAAAAGAAAAATAAATAAATAAATAAAAATAGAAATTTAATCCAATCCTTTCGACTTGCGAGCGAATATGTTCTATGATCGGCCATACCCTCCTCTTCTCTTCACAAATTCTTTCCCTCTTTACCTACTCTTCCACCCACAAGCCAAGGGCCCGTGAACTTTGAAGTGACCCGATGCGAAAATGGCCTGGTTCCAAAATTTCGCTGCTATCAGGCGGTTGACCATAAGTGAATTCCAGGCACCATCAGGATCTCCTGCTGCGATTCACGGGATCAGACCCTACTAAGCGTGGATTGAACTTTTGGCCATCACACAAACACTGTGTGATTTGCGCCCCATCCTCCTGCGTACCCGGTCAAGGACGAAGGGAACCCACGTGACTGTCTCTGGGGACATCAAAAATCTAAAGAAGGATTTTCAGTTTCCCTCTGACCAGTGGCAGATGAACGTCGCTGGGCAGCTCGTCCCGATTCCAAATAGACTGCCCACTGAGATGAAGAAGACAGCAAAGTCTGTCGACTAGAGATGAAAGGACTGCTATGAAACTGAATCAACCCAATGAAACGCCTGTACGAAATGCTGTGGACATCGATCACTTGCGAAAGAAAAGGAATCCAGGAAAATTGCCGGCCGACCAAAATATTGTGGACCATCGAACATTTGTGAAAGAAAAGGAATCCAGGAAAATCGCCGGCCGACCAAAATATTGTTTCAGCATAAGAACTCTCGCTTCGGCGAATAAGAATTTTGTGTGAAAATATCAACTCGACTGAAAGATAAGTTGATTCTCTTGGCTCGATCTTTTTATATATGCATGTATTCGCTCGCGCCTTCTGTTCTTTAATGCCCCCCCTTTGTTAAATGAATGTTCTTTTTTCTTTCTTTATCTGTTTATATATATTTGTAAATAAATGTTTTATTTTGAAATCCATCCTCTTGTGTCTGTTCTTTGTTGATTCCCTTGTGTAGCTTCCGTTTCTGCGTGAAGACCGAGAAAAGATCCCATGTTTACCTTTTTTTTAAACCCGTGGTTCATCTATATGCTACAAGTTCGTAACAATATATATATATATATATATATATATATATATATATATATATATATATGTGTGTGTGTGTGTGTGTGTGTGTGTGTGTGTGTGTGTGTGTGTGTGTGTGTGTGATTATGGACTGTAAATCGTTTTCATGTTAAAATAACATAGGGGTTTAAAATAATTGTTTTAAATGCAATTCATGATTCGTGCTTAAACATATGCATTGAGTTAGCATCTTCCTTACATACTGGTCTGTTTATCGGTTTGAATTGCTAAATAAGGGTCTCCAGTTAGGTAATATGTTTTCGAGCTAATTACTGAAATTAATAATCCAAAACATTTTCGTAATTTTGGTCAAATTAAAATTAAATTTCTTTCAGATTTAAATTAGTACAAAATATATCTGTTAAAAATTTGTAGAATTAATATAAATGATTGTTAATGATATTTGTTGGGTGTACAAGTAGATTATACGGATTGTAGCGAATACCGAGTTACAGGACATTTTTATTATTTTCTTTATTTAAGATGCAAAAGAACTTCGGTAGCATTTTGAATATTAATTTAAATATCATTTCCCATGTAAAAATTTAAAAAAATCAGATGTCAGATTGTTCAATGAATTTTCCTGTGATCAATTTTCCGATCACTATATCATATTTCACTAAACACGCGGGATCTATATTACCAACAGGAACTGATTAGGCCGACGTAACACCTGGCAAATGAATCTGTGGGCCAATGGCGCCTACTATTTAGGCTGATAACCTGATAATGGCCTCTCTCGTTCCAATACCATTATCTTGGTTAGTTAGTCTATGTTACTGAGAAACCTCCTTCCTTGTTGTAGATGTCTGCATATCTGATTATTTTTATGTCGGAAGTTATCAGTTATATAATCAAATTAATGATGCTCTGGCTATCAGGCTCTGTTACTTGAAATTTGGTATTCCCTACAATCCGCACTCTACTTGTACACCCAACATTTACCTCGGCGGATTTTATCTAAGACTCAATTGTATTTTTCCTTGTTAAAAAACTTTCAAAGGTTGAAGCAAACTGATTATTAATTTATTTATATTTTAATATCTAATATTGCAAACATACAATGAGCTATTCAAAGTAAGAGTATAAAAGTCGAAATAGCTCTGCTACTCGATGAGCTGTAAAATTTCAAGTCCCAGGTAGAGTTACTTATTTATTATTTACTTCATGACTCACTGGCGTCGAACTGCGACAAAAGTTAAACATCGTGCAGAAAACCAAAGAATGAATCTTTGACTTTAATCATTTTATTAAGAGAATAAGCAGACAGAGGAATTTTGGAGTTTTCATCCAATTTATATCAAGAAAAGTCGGTTTTAAATCTCCTATATCTCCTAATAGATTTTGGTTTTTCTCTCTTATTTTTTATTACTATTTTCAAGTTATGCTGATTAAATATTTTTAGAGTTTACATCAAGCGTATGAAAAAGATATGGAAAGATTTTTATGTGTCAAAACTCATAAAGTATAATAAGTCCGAAATACGAAAATATGTTTTGTTCATTCTTTCTATGGATTTCCCTATTGTTATTTAAATTTCCTTTAGTTACTTTAACAATAAGAAATATTTTCACTTTCATTGAACTGCATATTTCTTTAACAAAAGTTTCTCGCATATTTAGGAAATTATTACAATATTATGAAATGAAAACTTGAATGAAAAAAGAGGCTTGCTATTTAAACGTAAACAAATATGGAACAGAAAAACTACAGGTATATTATGTACACATGCAAGTAGCCGTATAATTATTTTAACATGTTTATTAACATGATTTTTAATTGGTAAAGGCAATTAACTCCTTATGAGGGTATTTGCAATACCGAAATGTTGTTCAATGACTGTCTTTTATCATTATTATTTTTATTTTAAATTTTATCCTAACCAACCCAAACTAATCCACATAATGGTGGCGTAAAATCGTCTCTATCCTGGGCATACTAATCTAACTGGCGGCATTTCTATCTCATCCCTAATGTAGACTACTCAATGGAAAATAAGCAGTCAGCATGACAAAGAAGGCTATTATGAAAAAAAGTTTATATACAACAGGAAGAATATACTGATACATTTGTCAGGGCAAGAGTAAATGAGAGAGTTTTCTTTCTTCAGTTTCCAAGAAAAACTACAACAGTTTTCTCCCCTTTTCATGAAAAAAAATATTTAGGAGAAAATAAATCTAAATTGGTTACTGTTATATACCATACTTATGAACACTAATGGGTATGTCCCAATCCTCATAAATACGTTGGACACTATTGCAAGGTGGGTAATATGTTGTCTAAGTAGTCCACCACTAGCAGTGGTTTACCTACTTCACGCCGCTGGTGAGTATTGTATTTTGTTGATGATATAAAGATTACCATTTCATTTCCAACTTTCGTTTTGGTTATTTCTCATTCACTAAACCTTTCTAAGTTACAACAGTTATATATATCTAATCATTCATTTGATCGTATATAAAATAAAGAATATGAAAGATGAAAGGTATGAAAAATGGAGGCATATACACTAACGTATTAATGAACTAATGAATTAGTGTGCAGAGACTCACATTTTTAGTATCTACCATAAAAAATTGAACGACTATTGATGAGAAGAAATGTAAAATGTTAGGTAAGTTACGAAAAGGATTATAGAAGTTGGGAAACTATTTGATGAGTACGCTGCCAGCCAATGGCCTTACATTCTTGGCAACTGATGTAAAAAATGACCTACAATTTGCTTTTAACTCGGGTAAGGAATGTCTTGTTCATTTTAACCCCTCAAAAACGAAACCGCTTTCTATTAATCTCCAGGAGGTACATTTCTACCTTCCATCAGCATAGCTGATGCTAACCTACAGGATGGCGACTCATTGCGCCTTCTCGGACTAACTTTTTCTACTGACATGAAGTGGAAAGATTATATTGAATCAATTGCTAGGTCTGTGCTAGTGTTGAACAATTTTTCTCTCCAGAATCATCTATCTTACATATTTATAAGTCAACCATTCGTCCATGCTTTAGATATTGTTACTACATGTAGTCTGGTCCCCCCCGCTCCCTATTTAGAGATTCTTGATGAAATCCCCCCCCAAATTGTTATTGGTCCTGACCTGGCATCACGGCTTCAGTCATTTTCCCACCGATGTAATGCAGCTTCCTTGTGCCTTTTCTATAAATACTTGCATGGTATTGTTTCTGAGGAACCATCCTCTATGGTACCTAGACTTTATAAAATTAAGCGCAGTACTAGATTGTCAACAAGGTTTCATGATTTTACAGTTGAAATTGATAAATCTAACCATAATTTCTATACTAAGTTATTTTTTCTCACACATTGCTTGTAGAACTCTCTTCTATCTTCATGCTTTCAAACAAACTTTGATCTTCAAAAATTTAAATGTAATGTTAATCGTTACCTGCTGTTTACTTAACTCCCGTTCTTTTATTTTACTTGCTCCTTAATAATGTTTTTTTTTTTTCACTTTTTTAAAAATATTTCACACACATTGTGTCTTCGTAGCCTTATCACTTTACTTTGGGGGAAATAATTTAAAAAACTGTTAAGTTATAGAACCATTTGTACACCTGAATTAGTTTATGCATTCGATTAAAGTCTGGAAGTTCTTTAACATCTGTATCCAAAGCAATGGTGAATAATGATATCACGGTTATCATTGATAAATAGACAATATTTGATGATTAAATAAGAAATCTGCTATAGTTTCAATAAAACGAAGATAATACACAAAATATTTCAGTGAATAATCAATGTTCCGTTATCATGTGAACAACAGAAGCATTCAGGAAAGTTTGGAAGAATGACTTGAATATTACAGGAAAACGTATCCTTGAACTTGTAAAAATCTGCTAAAGGATAATAACCGAGGCATAACTAAATATATTGCTAATGCAACAGATTGAAACAGCTAACATGTAAATAATGGCTTTTCAACCTGGCGAAAAAGTTAGCTACCCGGAGAAATTCATATTCTGTCTTATTTGCATATATTGTAATTAGTTATATAACTCAATCGTCTGTTTTTGTTACTTCACTTTTCTTTTAAATAGATTTGCAGCAACCATAGCTTATAAACAATTAATAAAAGTGGTTGGGAAACAAAAGATAACAAAATATTTGATTCTTTGGAAGATAATAACAATAATAATAATAATAATAATAATAATAATAATAATAATAATAATAGGATGATCCTGGAAAACTGCTTCCGTGGAAAAAAAAATCTTAGTATTGCCTGGATAGATTATCGTAAAGCATTCGATAGTGTACCACATTCCTGGATCTTAAAGTCTTTAAGTATGTACAAGGTATCACCCGTTATCATCAATTTCATCAAACAATGTATGTCGATATGGAAAACTACACTTTACCTCAATCATAAAAAATGGAACCTATAAGTCTGGCGAAATAAACATCAATAGAGGAATATTTCAAGGTGACTCTTTGTCTCCTTTATTATTTTGCATATCACTTATAGCATTAACCAGCCAACTTAACAAGACAGAATGCGGTTACAAAATAGCTCAAAAGAAAATAAACCATCTATTTTACATGGATGACTTAAAATTGTATGCTAGGAATGACAATGAGCTGGAAGGTCTTCTGCAAACTGTAAAATGCTTCAGTGAAGACATTGGAATGAAATTCAATTTGGATAAATGTGCTAAAGCTACAGTTTTACGAGGATCGCTACAACAAACTTCCTCTATTAGTTTAGACCCTGCTGTAACAATAAAAGATTTAGAACAAGGAGAAGCTTATAAGTACCTAGGTGTAAATGAGAGTGAAGGAATTCACCATAAGAAAATGAAAGAAATAGTGCGTAAAGAGTACTATAGAAGGGTACGACTGGTATTAAAAACTGAATTGAATTCTCAGAACAGAATTATGGCCATTAATAACCTAGCCATCCCAGTGGTCCAATATAGTTTCAACATCTTGAACTGGACTCTAAATGACATCAGACAAATGGATTCTAAAACAAAACAAAAAGCTTCTTTCTAAGTATAAGATGCATCATCCAAAGGCTGATGTAGACCGTCTATACATACCCCGTAAAGAAGGTGGAAGAGGTCTTATTCAGCTAGAATTGTCATACAAGACAACAACTATTGGCTTACTAACTTACATGGAAACAACAAATGACTGGATGATAAAATTAGTGAAACAACATGAAAACAGAAAGAAAAAAATATTCAATAATAAAAGAAGGCAGTAAATACAAACAACATTTACATTTAGTAGATTCTGTAGTAAATCAAAACAGAAGCCAAGAACCAACTATTGCAGCAAAAGATATGAAAAAGAAAGCCAAGGATAAAGCCCTTGAACAGATGAAACAACGCTGGCAAGACAAACCTCTGCATGGCCAATATCCAGAACGTGCAAATAAACCCAATGTTGATAAAGTTAATACTCATCGATGGTTACGAGCATCTGGATTAAAGTCTGAAACTGAAGGCTTTATTCTTGCAGCGCAAGACCAGAGTCTTTTCACTAGGAATTTTCAGGCAAATATCATACATAATAATGTGGATCCAAAATGCAGGTTCTGTGACAAAATACCAAGAAACAATAGACCATCTAATCTCAGGATGTTCTATACTTGCCCCAAATGAATATAAAAATCGTCACGATAGAGTGGGGCAATACTTACACTGGACAATGTGCAAACACTTTGGAAAATGTGTAAGCAAACACTGGTATGAACATCGGCCAGCGCCGGTTACAGAAATAGAAGATGTCACCATTCTATGGGATTATACCATCCACACAGACAGAAAAATTGAAGCAAATAGGCCGGACATTATTGTCAAAAACCAGAAAAAAAAACTTGCCTACTAATTGATATGGCTTGTCCAGCGGATTGTAACATAGCAACCAAGGAATTTGAAAACTATCAAAATACAAAGACCTGGAAATTGAAATAGAAAAAAATGTGGAAATTGAAAACAAGAATAATACCAGTGGTAATAGGTGCACTTGGAATTATAAAAAATGGAACAAAACAACACATTGAAAGAATCCCTGGAAACCCCAGCTTAAGAGACATACAGAAAATTGTCTTATTAAGTACAGCACACACACTAAGGAGAACTTTGTCTATGTAACGCTAGCAACTTCACCGAAATGTGGCCATAACAACACACCACGACCTGCCTTAGGTCTTTCCGCAGACTTGGTAGGTAGTGTGTCCATAGCAGAAATCGAATGATGATGATGATGACAATAACAATAATAATAATAATAATAATAATTCCTCCTCCTGTTTACAGTATTACAGAAGCAGGGCATTTTATTATATATTTGAGTCAATGTGATCTTAAAGATAAGAAGCAACGCCTAAAACATTCATATATCTTCGTATTTTACTTAAACATATCTTTTATGCAATTGCCTACGAACTGTTGGGATAGATCTATTAAAAAATGCGTAGCACAAATATGGCAAAAATTCTACGAGACTGTAAAGGAGTGAAAAATATTTGACTGATTTTATTGACTGGGAGGCAGATGAATCTGGAAATCGAAGCTCACTAAATAGTATTGTCAGGATGACTTCTTTTTATTTTTTGGATCAGGTATTATCTTCCTCATATTTATAGCGATTGACAAAAATAATTTCGAAAAAACAATACGTTCTTGAATAAAGTAGATAACTACTCAATGTTGTTTGAAACAAACAAAAAGCGCTTCGATTTTACTGATAGCAATATGATAAAAATACATTTGAAGATAATTTTAGTGTATTCATGTCCCTAAATCACCGTATATTTGTATATGTGTGCGTGTCTGAGTCTGTGTGAGTGCTTTTGTCTGTGTGTGTACTGATAAAAGATGTAAGTTGTAGATAGACAGAAAGAGAGATATAAACCACAAAATGCCTCTATTTTCCATATTGTTTTCTGTTGTCATTTCGCTTTTGTGTCAGTAAATATATGTAGAGGAGTGTTGAAAAGTTCTCAGCTCTACACAACTACTTAAATCCATACTTCAATTTAAGAATACTGATTTTGGGAAGTGGGTCAGGGCGAAAACCTTTTCAGCAACCCCTCATAGTTTTTCAATCGGTCAAATAGGTACCTCCATGAGATCGCTAAAAAGGAGCATAGCATGATGAAAAAGACGCCAAACTTAACGAAAATAAAATTTTATTGTCTAAATGTTTATGTTATTATTAAGAGGAAAGATCAAAGTATTTTGGAGGTATGTTTTTACATTTTTTAATCGTTCCTAGCGCGTTCGAAATTTTCGTTAAAAGTCTTGTTTTTTTTTTAATCAGCAAAATTGACAGATAATCAATCATGTCAACCATTTTTTTTCATTTTATAAAAAAAATGAAAATCTCAGTTTGAAATTCTTTTAAAATTCAATTATAATTTTTTCAAACCTTATTTTAAGAAAATCAGAAATTATAATGTTTATTTTGAATATTTTGAAACAAGCATTATTTGATTTCTGCGCCGAAAAGGTGTAGTTTAAAATGTTATGACCTGCTTTGTTTTATTACAAAGCAGGTCATAACATTTCGCGTCACTTGACAGATGATGAATGACGTATTGAAGGATTACGTGCGGATAATTTATTCTACGGAAGGAGAGAAGTGAAATTATTTAGATGTAAGTGAACAAATTATTTACCTCGTTATTTTTAAGGAAAACTTCCATTTTTTTTTACTTAGCTTTCACCTTTACGATGCTTTATGGAAAATATATAAAGAAATTACAATAAGACTATTAAGAGTGAGATTAAATTTCATATTTCATAAGAAAGGTATCTAATTAATTTATAGGCACCTTTCTTATGAAATTTTATCAGAAGTGTACATGAAATACTATAATTTTATGTATATTTATTACATTTTACTGTGTTATTTGTATTTCCATTCATTTTATTATTAATTTTGATATTTCATTTATGGAAAAATGTCATAACTGAGATTAATATAAAAATAAGATCATATAAATTTCATAAGATGATACTGATACTTGTAGGTACCCTTCTCAGTTGAAATTGAAAAATCAAATTAACTTCTCCACACGTATTTCGCAAAAGTAAACGCCTTAACAGCGGAGAACAATGCTTAACTCAAACAAGGCAACTTAATTGTATTCTGGCTGGTCATCCGTACTTTATAATTACAGCTCGATTATAAACACAAACTTACATTTCTTAATTACTGCGGGTCTTCTGATTAGTCAAAACGATACAATTTACAATGCGCTAAAAAAGATCTATCTCATAAGGACATTTATGAAACTGAATGCGGCTTTTAACTAAATTTTATAATATTTTAACAACTTAAATGTAAAAATCTATTATAATTAAAGAAATAACAAATAATTGTATTAAAAATTCATTTTTCATCGAAAAATGTTTTGCTTTCAGAAAACATTGTCCATATTCATAAAAACAATTTAAAGAAAATAAAAGCATTTGAAATTAAATGATATCTTTGTTTTATTGAGTTTTGTATGTTACAATTCAGAGCTGATTTTCAGGTAGGGGGGTCCAATAAAAAATGCATGATTTGCTTTCCTGAAAGCCTTGTGCTTTTAACTAATATAATCACTAAACTGAATGCAACTGAATTTCTAGAGTTTTCATAAAATTAGTTATGGTGTGTGTGGGGGGGTATATAAAAATTTTTTTTCCATGACTTTAAAAAAAGAAAACATATAATTTCCATCACTAGTGAATAGTTTCCGAAATTTTCATTAACATCTAACAATTATTTTATTTTTGAAAGATTTTCCAAATTAATGTCCTGTCATACAAAAAAAAAAGCGTTCTGAAAATTTGTTATTTTACTATTTCTCATGGAGGTACCTATATAGGAATGCGCATGAAGTGGTTGGTTAATAAATCTGAATCGTCACCTTGTTCGTTCGTGTAATTTTTACCTAGCTTTTTACTTTTTAGCAAATTCTAATCCTGTTTTAATTCGTATTCGTGAATATGTGTAACTTTACCAAGTTTCAAAAGAACAACTCGCAACACTTAAGCAGGTATTATGCACTATCCTTATCTACTCATTTCCACTACATAAATCATATATATATATATATATATATATATATATATATATATATATATATATATATATAATATAAATATATATGAGTTAAGTAATTGTATGTACACACACACACAGACGCAAACGCACACACACACACATATATATATATATGTATATATATATATATATATATATATATATATATATATATATATATATATATATATAGTAAAGGTAATAAATCCATTGGTTTATAATCCAAGTGGATCCTATAATATAAAATATTAAAACTGATCCTCAAAAAAGAGTTCAATGTATTTATTATTACAGAACAAATAATTAATACACGATAAAATCCAAAATCACCTCATATGGGGAATAAGCTTATTTCAACCGACGAAAAAATAAAATTCGTCAATATTATTAAACCCCGGTATAGACTGAATTCGAGTCGGAATTAGAAATTTAACTGTGAAAACTACAAAAAAATAAATAAATAAATAAATAAATAAATAAAATAAAAATAAAAAATAAAATAAACTAATACGGAATTTATCCATTTCAATGTTTCAGTCAGACGGAAGTACCGAGGCAGTGGTCAGGGCAAGGTGAAAGGTATTAGTCTTAAAGTGAAGAGGTTTTACGAAATAAAAATTTAATGACATTAAATTTGATATTAATCTTATGACATTAAATTGGGGTTATATTTACTCAGAGGAATGAATTAGATAAAAAATGTCGACATAAAAACAAATTCAAATTTCCATAATATAGGTTTTACTTTATTAGCTACTATATTTCTCTAACTCTTCAAATGTTGAATGTATAACTAATGCTAATTTCCACTTTTACACCATATTACTTATATAATTGTCCCCTGTTTTAAGAAATCTCTCTCCTGTTATCATTTACATCTCTTTATCTATATATTTTAGTGTTGTTTTTTAATATAATTTTGTATTTTTAAGTATAACTTTGTTTTTTAAGTATAACTTTATATTTTTAAATGTAAATTGTTTTTAGATTTAACTTATATTTAAAGTTATTTTTTAATTTTATTTATTTATTTCATTATATTTTTTTTTTAAATGTATAATTTGTTTTAGCTTATATTTTATTTCTGAATATATTTTATTCTTTAAAATAACCTATTGATTTTATATTTAAATATATTTTACTTAATTTTAATATAAATTATTTAAGTATGACTTATTTTTAAATATAACTTATTTATATACATTTAAATATAAGATGTCTTTGGAATAGCACTTTTAAGTATGAGTTTGTATTTTTAAACAACTTTATATATTTTAAAAAATTTTAAACCCATTTTTATTCTACTCTTCGTTTAATTTTTCATATAACCCCAATTTAATATCATAAGGCTAAAATCCAGGTTTAATTCTATAAAACCTCTTTCCTGCAAGACTAATACATTCCTCCTCCCCTGACCACTGTTTCGTGCCTTTTGTCTGGCTTTTTTCTTTTTTTTTTTTTGTAGCTTCCAGAGTTCAATTTTTGTACTCCCGACACGAACTCAGTTTATACTGGGCTTGAATAAGACTGACGAATTTTATTTTTTCGTCGGTTGAAATAAGCTTATTCCTCATATAAGGTGATTTTGGATTTTATAGTGTATTAATATATATATATATATATATATATATATGCAGACACACACATATACAATTATATAATTGTTAAGTGTTAGCTCAGTTAAAAGTTGAGATTACAAATGCTGACCAAAACGCTGTAAGTCAAGCTCTCCTCTGATTCGAAGATTGGCATATGTAGACATATATGTTAGTATGTTTGCGTGCAAAGGTACATTAGGTAATATTTTAGAAATTTATCTTTCTCTACCCATCATCAAAAAATAATAGTGTAGATTTTTCTCTCTGCATATTAATATAGTGGTCTTTGTATTTTTCTTACTCCAAGGACACACACACATACACTTACTCAACCATAAACAGATGTTCCATATATATCTACATGCGCGTGTATGTGTGTGCAATACATATTTTTATTAGTATATATTTTGAGTTTCCGTGTTTTTAATGTTTTGTTTTTATAATTTTCATAGCTGTATGTTTCCGACGTGATCAGTGGATAGGTAATGGCTGACTTGGTAGTTAAATATATGAGAATAAGATGACAAAGTGATTAACAGATAGATAAAAGGTTTGTAGGATAGAGAGATAAATATTTGTGTATATTTAGTAACAAAATCTCAGTATCGACCGATATTCATTGCTCCGTGGTTTGACATGAGTCAGTTACTATAAAAATTCATGAAATTATCCATTCTATTCCATCATTCATTCTCGTTATACTCTTATTTTTGTCCGGAACGAAGCAGTTGGTTTCGTTGTTTGACACCTAAGGGAAAGAAAGAGAGAGAGAGAAAGAGAGAGAAATAAAGGGAGGGAAATAAAAGGAGAGGGGATAAGTGTGTGTGTGTGTGTGTGTGTGTGTGTGTGTGTGTGTGTGTGTGTGTGTGTGTGTGTGTGTGTGTGTGTGTGTGTGTGTGCCCGCGCGCGCACGCATGTACGTGCGTGTGTGTATGTTTAAATAAAGAATATAATTTTATGGTTGAGTCTCCATAATTGTTTCTTGGATTTATGTTTAATGTTTCTATTCAGGATCACCGTGACTTATTGGCCCTAACACTAATCCTTAATTTATGTTTGCCTCTCTTTCCAGCTATTTTTCTTTCATTCTTTCTATGCAGATTTTGTTATGCGATTCCACTTAAGAACACTTTAAAACTGCCATTCTTTTGTCCTATTTTTGCTCAAATAATTGTCCGTGAATATTAGAAGTATCTCCTATAAATTATGTATTGTTGCGAAATGATATTTCGTTAGCCACTCAGATTTGAGTAACACTATAACTATTTTTGAGAAAAGTCTACAAGAGCTTCTAATGAAATTCTTAATAAGACAATTTCAGACACATGTTCGTTAGTTGTTCAAAAATGACAAAATGCCGTATCATTTAATTTGACAAACTTTTTCTAAGCATCTGTCCATATCTTCTTTACCCATGCATCTCTGTTCGCTGTCTTCTGGTCGCACTTCTTATAATGCAGCAAATATACCATAGTCTGTCTCATCAGCTGAGTATTTTTATAAATCTTCATCACATCACAAAAAAAGACAATTGGCTGAGATCTCTCGTCGACACAGTTGTTTTATTTCCTTCATTCTTCTTTTATGTAACAAGTATATGTTGACGTTGGTTCATTTTACATTTGAACTTACCTCAAAGCAAATTATAAAGAATTATACATATTTTCTATATATGTGTAATTTTGTATGCGTGCGCACGCACGTGTGTGTGATTCATATGGCACATGCATATCGTTCTCAGTATTTGGACTAATAGATAATACTTGAGTAAGTGTATCTCTGTGTGTGTACTTCGAGTAAGAAAAGCACAAAGACCAATATATATATGCCGAGAGAAAAATCTACACTATTATTTTCTTATGATGGGTAGAGAAAGACAAATCTCTAAAATATTACCTAATGTACATTTGCACACAAACATACATATATGTATTCTATTGCAGCACTTAATAATTCATAAACGAGTAATCTATATAACTTGTGGAAAGTTACAAATAATAAAATAATAAAACAAATTTGAAATCAGACTTCCTTCTTCTCTACTCCTTTCCTGTCTATCTCTCCCTGTCTGACACTTGCTCTCTCTATTCATATATACGTATGCACGCACACACACACACATTCACACACACACACATTCTCACACACACATTCTCACACACACATTCTCACACACATATATATGTGTACGAGTGGTGTTGAAGATTTTTCGGTCTGACTGATAACAAAAACTTTACTCTTCGAAATCTGATGATTAGTCATTTCATCTTTTTCAAAAATGTACTGGTGGTAATTTTTTTACAAAAATGTATTACTGGTAATAATTTTCAAAAATGCATTGCTGGTAATGATTTTAAAAAAATGTACTGCTAGTAATAATTTAAAAAAATGTATTACTGGTAATATTTTTTTCAAAAATATATTGCTTTTATTTTTACTAAAAAAAAACAAACTGTTTTTACACTTTCATAGTCTTTTAACCCCAATTTGGGCGTTAACTATTTGCCCATAGCTGGAACCATAACAGGGGCTACCAGCCTGGTTCAGGGCGGACCTGAGAACAAGAACAATTAAGAAGTGGTTCCACACTCCTCAAAATCTACTGGCCAGAAACATATATATATATATATATATATATATATATATATATATAGAGAGAGAGAGAGAGAGAGAGAGAGATAGTCACGCATATGCGTTTAAATGATTAACCAATCTCCTGGAAGACAATGGGTGGCAAAATCTCATATAACTATGATCTAAGCACATATAGAAAACAAAGGGTTTTAGTTCTTTGTTTTTTCTGACCATCGCTGAATGAACAATTGTGGTAACGGGGGCTCCATGAAACCATTGTCAGCAGAATTCTAAGCAAAAACTGATTTCAGGACCTAAAGATATACCCTACTGTGCGTATGTATATGAATGAATATATATATATATATATATATATATATATATATATATATATATATATATATATATATATATATATATATATAATGAGAAGCCACGTATACTTTCTTAATATAAGTAACAGTAAAACAGTAATTTTAATTTATTTGTAACAAACAGTTATTTCTGATGAAAAATTGAGGACAATTTGAAATATCAAATATATATATAAATAAATAAATACTTTCATAAAATAAAACATTATAATTTTTAATTTGAAACTTTTTCTATATATATATATATATATATATATATATATGTATGTGTGTATGCGTGCGTGTGTACATGCAGAATTAACAATTAAATGACTATAGTTGTTAATGTAAAAAATAAGAAAAATGAGATAAATTTATTAAAAAGAATATAAGGAATATTTAATATAAAAAGTAAAGAGTAAATTTAAAAAAATGAAATATAAATATCCAATAAAAACAATTCCTGATGAAGAACGTAGATTGCTAAGACGCTCAAATTGTAACAATGGAAGTCATCTGAATTTGTTTTGTCAGAATGTTTTTTGCTGATACAAGAAATATTCTTCAATATCGAAGGTATACGAACATGTAATCCAGGTGTCAAAACAAATATTAAATCATTTATCAGTGTTAATAATAGACAAAGCTCTCGCCTTGCTTGTATACACACAAGCAGGTCTTTTTTTTATAAACGTCAGTATACGTGTGAATCAATATGTTCAATCACCGTTATCAAAGCAGCTGCCTTCTTATTTGCAGACCACCCGCATGTTTATTCGTTTAACTTCCCCACATCCAACTCTGTTAATAAAGATCCGAGTTGTTCATAAACACATGCAATAAATATTTGTTGGATTAAAATCATTAAATCAACTTTGGCACATTGAAATAGCATATAATAAAGAACGAACTCACAAACAATAGCTTGTCAGAATAACAATTAACTATAACTCAGAAAGAACACAAGAGATTCACCTGGTGTTTTCTTGGTATATTTTTGCTTAGTGAAAACCAAATACTAGAGTACAGAGTGAGTATCGAACTACATTGTAATTGATTACTAGACTAGATACTAAACAAGTCTCCATAATAAGCATCCTTAAAGCGTTATATTATGTTTATTTTGGAAATAATCTAGTTAATATGTGTTTTTCTTCTTTTTCTTTTGTTGGTCTTACTCAACTAATATTTCTTGAACAACACCAACCTTATGACAGGAGCATATATTTATGCAAATTATAGAAGAGAAAAATCAGCATTCATTGATTTGCGATACTAACTACAACATCAAGGCACTCTGGCAAGTGTTCTCTACTTCCAACTAATAAATGTGAAATTCAGCCGATGAAAGGGAATCTGGAATTTAAACAAGTCCCAATATTTTATGTTCTCAGTTGTTAGAAAACTGCATGATTGTAAAATCTGAATTCAGATGCACACTATTCAACTTATCGGCCATAGCCCTAATTCAAACGTTACATTGTCAAACATTTCGAGGTAACGCACATAATAGATATTTGTTGGACAAAACTAAATCTGACAATGTACACATTCAAGTATCAGTATTCAGTATCCACCGGGTTTCGAACTCGCTAATAATGGTTTGCATGACTACCATGTCACTTATCTAAAGGGAACTATACATTGGTCCATCCACTCGTCTCCTATGCTTTGATAAAAAAAAGTTACACAACCAATTCATGGTTAATGAACCAAGTGGTGTAATTTAACATGTAATCAATAACGCCATTTAACAATTTACGAGTCAATAATTTCAGATTTTGTTTTTGTTTGAGCTTTTCATTAATTTTCTAATTTTGTGTTTCGTTTTATGGTCAAAAGACAATAAAAGAATTAAATGTGTTGAAATGTCGTTGGCGATGAACAAATATGGTACAGTTGATTATAACAATATGAACACATGTTAAATGAACTGGTAGTTACAGTTGAAAGAAAGTAGCAAAGTTTGGTCAGTGGGAGGCATAGAATAAGTTGTGAGAAAAAGAAATAGAAAAGAATAAAAGGGAAGTCGAGAAAAACATATGGTGGCTGATATTTGTAAATTAAAAGGATATGTGTGAAATGATGAGGAAGAATATGGAGAGAAAATGTTCAGAAAGTAGATGAAATAAGAGAAATACATTAAAGAGAGAAATGTAGAGAAATGACGTTTATTTTTTGCCATGTTCCTTCAGGATATAGGCGAACAGTACTGTTCTTTATCATATGTTCAATTACCAATGGAAAGGGAAAGATAGTTTCTCGCTGCATTCTCCACAGTTTTGAATTCAGAGTTGTTCTTGCTGTAGATTCCCTGTATAGAGAGCCCGGTCTACCCTGATATTTCACTCTGAGAAGGGAAGAGGAGGTTGACTGATGCCGCCATTCCCTAGGGTATTTATGCGAAAGTTGAACGCAGCAGACGAGGTTGGAATTTGAACGTGTCTTGCCGATTCTTCTTTCCGCGCCGATAACTGTTACGTTACCTGCACCCCCCACACAAAAAGACAATAAAAACGCGAATGATATGTTTAACTGGGTCAAAGAAAGAAAGAAAGTAAAGAAAGAAAGTGATAGAAAGGGATAAGCAAAATAATTTTTCAAACTAAATTGAAATAAATATATAACAAGTCTTTTTTTAATACTGGAAAACGAATTAAAAGTAAAAGGAAAGTGAGTGGTTTAGGCGGAGACACGAGATTGTATAAAAAATCCTCACAGATATCTAAATAGTATATGAAATACTGAATAGAAATTGTTTCGCGTGATGTAATATATACATTTTTTAAGCATTCAACCCCAAGCAAGGTGGAAAGCCACTAGCACGCAAGGGGGCACAGAGAGTTGGAGCGAGAGAAAAGAGGAGTGATAGAGGAAAGGATGAAGAGAAGGTTAGGGGATAGATCAGGGCATATGGAGACGTCGATTGACGTTACATTTGAATAGTTGGAGATTATAGCTATCAGGAAAACAAGAACTGGGGAGGGAGTTCCACAGGCGAGAAGTGCGAGACATGAAGCTATTGGAGTAGAAGATACGGCTACATTTAACAGTTTCGACAGTGAAAGAGTGAGAGCGAGATGCCAGCCTAGTTGAACGCTTAAATTCATGAAGTCTGGGAACCAGTGAAAGTAGCTCATCGGAGCAGTTACCGTGAAAGTATTTGTAAAAAAGACAGAGGGAGGCAACGGCACGTCTTTGAGAGAGAGAGGCTCCAGACGAAATGCCAGATCAGGGCTAATTACATTGCATATCCGTCTTTGGATTTTATCAAGGACCTTGAGACAAATAGAAGGGGCTCAACTCCACGAGAGCACGCTCTTTGCCGACTGCACGGCTTCACATTGTCCGCTGACCTGAGATGGAACGAATACATTGATTCAATAGCTTCGTTCACCGCTAGGAAGATTGGCTCCCTGTGCCGCGCCAGGAAATTCTTCTCGCTGGAATCGATCCTTCAAATCTACAAATCAAACATTCGTCCTTGCATGGAGTATTGCTGCCATATATGGTCTGGAGACCCTTCTATTTGTCTCAAGGTCCTTGATAAAATCCAAAGATGGATATACAATGTAATTAGCCCTGATCTGGCACTTCGTCTGCAGCCTCTCTCTCTCTCTCTCTCTCTCTCTCTCACACACACAGACGTGTCGTTGCCTCCCTCTGTCTTTTTTTACAAATACTTTCACGATAACTGCTCCGATGAGCTGCTTTCGCTGGTTTCCAGACTTCGTGAATTTAAGCGTTCAACTAGGCTGGCATTTCGCTCTCATATATAGAGGGTGGGAATAAAGTCACTATAGAGTTACTTATAGTAAAAAGCAAAACATTGAAGCAGTTGGCTTGCAGTTCGAGCAGTATCGGTAATTAGTTTACTATTGCTTACCATAGCATTTTATTTTTATTAACCAGAACCATTGTAATAATAAATTTCTGGACTGTTGATAAATTGCTTTCTCTTAATTGTAAGTAACTCTATAGTGACTTTATTGCCACCCTGTATATATATATATATATATATATATATATATATATATATATATGTGTGTGTGTGTGTGTGTGTGTGTGTGTGTGTGGGGGGGGAAGAAAATGAGATAAACATATAGAAGATAAAAAGAGTGAACGAACGCAGGAAATATTTTCATGTCAAAGAGAAATAAGTTTTCAAAAGAAAAATGATGCAGTGAAGAGTTTAAATTATAGGAATAACAATGAATGAATGGGAAACATGAAAATAATGAATAAAGGGATCAAAGTATGTAGAAAAATTGATAATGTATGTAGATGTGTGCGTGCATACACACGTATGTGTGTTTGTGCGTGTGTAAATGAAGTAGTCATGACATGAATGAACTGGAAAAAATAGAAAAAGACAAAGAGTTGGGTGATAATAGAATGACGTAATGGGTTAAGCAGTGGATGATGAGATAATATGCTTCCTGATTATTGGCTACAAAAAAAGAAACAATTGATTTTCACAACCAATGAAAGACAAGGAAGAGAATGACAACGATCATTTGGGAAGCAACGCGGAAATCTAACAAAAATGAATCGCAGACGGCAGATTTATGTTACCCCCCACACCCCTCAAAAAACAAAAGACACGAAATAAATACAAGACACGAGAAAAACGGATATGAACTATCACTTTATCATTCACAGGTGCGTCGACGTTCCTACATCTGCATGCAAATTCGATAGAATGAGAACGCATAAGTAAATTTACTGTAGGTCGGTGTTTGTAGTCATTATCTTTACTTGGTATTCATGCGCTTTTATTGAATACGTTTATATATGCATAATAAACACACTAAAATAAACTGACTATGTAAGTTCTATCAATTTAAAGTCTTTATTTTCTTCTTTATAAATAGGATATGTAACGCTAATAAATACAGCTTATCTGTAATATTTAACATTTTTAATCCGGTTTGTATGTGGATTCGGACATAAATTATAAAACTTGTTCCGACTATTATAATTTTCTTGCTTTTGGCTATCGTCGCAACACTGAAGCACGAACCTTAATGGATAAATTGGATAATTACGATTTTACATGAGTTTCAATTTGCTTGCATCAAGGAGAGTAATAAAAATGGCTGGTCACAATTTCACTCAAGTCATCTCATAAGAAATGGAGTTGTAGTTTTCCATAGTTTTACAGGCCTATTATTATAGTAGAACCAGTATCGGTAATGGACAAATTAGTAGGTGACTCGTCAAATAAATAGATATTGTCTATATTCATATAACGTCAATTTCAGTGCTTTTTTATTTCTTAAGTAGGGAAAACAACATTTTCTCACGTGTTGGATAATTGCTACAATTAATGAATCATTTTATTTCTGTATGTAAAATATCACCATTCTTTTCGTTTTTATTGCTTGAAATACTTTCGAATCAAGCTATGGGACTAATAATAATTAATAAATTATTTTCATTCTCTCTTTCAAGATATATTTTATTAATGATATATGTCTCCTTTCAGATGCATACAGAACAAAGAATGATTCGTGGAATCTCACTGATATTCGGATAAAATATTTTAGTTGCAAAATGTAATAGCGTAACAGATATTACTATTTTAGTGGATGTTTCACATGCCTACAAAATACTTTGACAGAATTATATTTCTAAGAGAATCATGTTGGATTTTGAAGAAACCTTTGTTTCTATTTTGGATTGACCAAAGGATTTTTATGACTTCTATCCACATTGAAGATAGCAACTAGCCTGTTTGAATGAAATAAAATATTTTTATGTTCTTACACGGATATAATCGACAAAATCTCAATCTCACGTCTCTGTGTAGTTTTAAACAGTTCGTGTATTGTGAACATTTTGTCTTTAAAACGTTTGAAAAAGTCTTTTGTCGCTGAAGCGGTTCAACAGGATTAGGAATTAACTATCAACTTTAACGTTATTTACAAATCAATTTTTGTTAACTGAAAAATTCGAGCATTTGATATCTGGCGATATTTTATTTACCTATGGAAAATCATTGCTAAAGCGAAACGACTATATTTGTTCAAAGATGAATACATGTCTCTTTTTTTTGTCTTTTATCTTTTTATGTCCCCAAGAGAATGAAAGTAATTACTGGATTTGGGATTTATCCTTTTTTGCCTTATCGAAGATAAAGAAAAGCAACGAGTTTACTGTACAAAATTTGAATTTATAAGTCTATACATGGCTATACTGACAAGAAAATTCAGGTAACACAAGACTGTTGTTTGTGGAAAACCCTGTGGGCCTATAATTGTTCACTTTTCTTTACTAACCGTAATTTATACTTTTATTTATTATTTCTCCATTGACATTATTGTTTTATGAAGGAAATGCAAAAAAAAAAAAAAAAAATGATGGCGAGTTCCGCTGTATCCAAAGCACAATCCTTCATCTTTATCACATATTCTCTTTCTATTTTTGTCTGCTTAATTAATGCACATCTCCTTTCTTTTTCTTACATCATTCCTTCACCTGCATAGACATTTGAATGTAAACATATACATATATATGCAAATTCCCACACGTGTATGTTACATCCCCTTCGTCTTTCTCTATGTGTATATTGTACGTCATTTTAGTGCAGTCAGAAAGATTTTAAGCCCGAGTTCGTTGATTGCAAAATTTAAACTTTGGTTTTCCAAAAGACAAAATGTTAAAATATCTGTGAAATTAACAATACATATAGTGAATAATTATCTATTTGTCGCTTGAGTGGTTCAAAACCACATGCTTTTCTATTTGACATTCTGCACTAAAATTTAAGTATACTACAATAAACCCTTTAATTACTATTTATAATAAATATTTCATATTCAATTTTAAACCGAATGTGCATTTTCATCTTGTTGTACTGTCTTTTGTGCTGAGTAAGCAAGATGAATGAAAAAGAAAATTGCGAATGCACTCATTAGTTTTTTCTTGATTTTCCTATTGTGATATATTTGTGAGAAAATATTTTGAAATGACAAGAGAAAAGATTGCATATAGAAAAGAGTAAATTCGAGAGAAATGTTAAGATAAGTGAAACAAAAATTCCAACTAGGTTCGTTTGTAAGGACATTATGTAAAAATGCCCTTTACAGGACATTTTTACATATCATTATTTAAAATGATGGAAGTAAAAGTAGGAATAATGGCGTGTAGCAGAATCTCAATTTCTTATTTTGATAATCACTTATGGAGAATGATGGGATATAAGAAAAAGAAATTCATGTAAATTGCTTTAAATTTGCTGTTCTTTTAATCCAGACTAACTTTCAAAAATAGATAAAATATTCATATATATATATATATATATATATTCTTCACTTATATTTCAATCGTAATGAGTTTGAGATCAACCGAGTTCGGACAGAAGACCCTGATGGGTTTTCTGTTGCAACAGTCTATTCATAAAATCCTTTGGTTGAATGATTTCAACAAAAGCACATGCAGTAGGAGTGAGTTTAGTTTTCAATAAATATGTTAATTCAACAGATAGCTAATAGAAGCAACGTATGTTTTCGTCGAAACTTTTGAAGTTAAACGAACAGAATATGTCGTAAATTTATGATGAAAACAATAAATATCTATGAGAAATTTTAGTAAAAAAATCGCCGAAAAATTGAGTCTGTTTAGTATACCGGATAAAAGTGAGCGAAATGTGTATTAAGCTTAGTTGATCAGACAATTATACTTACATGTATCGTGTATTTAGTGAGAACTCACACTAATATTGACAGTCTCTGAGCACCAAATTTTATGCGAATACAATTAAACAGAATAATGTCTTAATTCATTTCAATATATATATATATATATATATATATATATAAAATTCTATTTCGGAAATGGAATCCCTTCTACAGAAATACATATGCATGCATTTATAAGTATTTATCTGTGCACTTTATAAAATCTAAACACATGAATAAGGTTGGGATAGATATCCATAAATATTTATAGGCATGTATTTGTTCCCATTTACGGTGTATGCAGGACAAAATTCTGATTCAGAAAAACAGTAATAAATAAAAGATTGTGATGAAGCTGAGCAAGAAGGAAAAGTGAAGTGAAAAAGAAAACTAAGAATTTCGTGGTAGTATTCAAGGGATAGAAAGAAAGAAAATGAATTTTGATTTTATTCATTAGCGTATTCCATGGAGCAAAGAAATGGATTGAGAAGGTAACTGCTCAGCAGCTACTCATTTTTTTTTTCACTTTTTGGATCTATTTCTCATTACCGGCCATTATATTTTCCAAAAAGGACTTTTTCTGTAAGTGTAAGAGGAGAAAGACAAATGTTTAAAAACTGATTTTTTTTTTATTTCTCTATGTTCATATGGTTGTCGTTTTTTTTATCTTTTGAATTTTCCTGTACACAACATACGACAAAACAATAATCAAATGACTAAAATTCATCGACTCTAATATATCACTAACAGTATACATAAGATGGCACTGCGAAATTTTGTATCAACATTCTTATAACTCTGTCTGCCTGTCTGTTTCTCGCTCTCTTTCTCTGTCTGTCTGTCTGTCACTCTCTCTCTCTCTCTCTCTCTCTCTCTCTATATATATATATATATATATATATATATATATATATATATATATATATATATATATACATATATATATGCATGTATGTGTGTCTGTGTGTGTGTAGAGAAAGTGAAAGTGGGTAGAGAATTCCCATTAGTGTAAAATGAAAAATTCTTTGAAAGTACGAGTATACCGACACGCCCTGTCCCAAGAATAATGCAATAAGATCTCTAACACACAATATATTAAAGTACAACAGTAAAACGCACACATAAACAGACACACATGCGCATATATATATATATATATATATATATATATGTGTGTGTGTGTGTGTGTGTGTGTGTGTGTGTGTGTATGCATGTATGTATATAGAGAGGCAGATTTCACGTGTATGTATGTCTAAGTACATGAAATTATATTATATGTCCATTCAAATACGTTGCGTTCTAATTTGTTACTTCATAAATGTCTTTCATCGCACTTGATATGATTGCATCTAATCTTCTCGCTAATCTAGCGTACCAAATATTTTTGAGGTGCTCCTAATTCTTATTTGAAGGTAAAGGAGAATATCATGGCGGTTGACTTTTCGTTCGGACTTATTTTTCTTCGTCTAACTTCGTCTTTGTCATCAGTTGTTTATCTTTTTTTTTTGTTTTTTGTTTTTTTGTTAAAAAAAATTTGCTTAATTCGATTCTTCGTTCTTTTGCATTATTCAAAATTCTGAACAAGCATTAAGTTGCTTATTCAGCGAGCACACGGAGATAAGCACTCTGGTGTTAAGTTGCAAAGGGTCGTATTTTTCACACACACATACACACGCACACATATATGCGTGTGTATGTGTGTGTGTGTGTTAAACTTTTGAATGAATTATTATACGATTGTCTCTCTTTGCTCCTGGCAAATCCCCTCTTGCTTCTCGGTGGAAACATTGTTTTGTTAGTACTCTGTTCAGTCCATCCACCAAATAGGTGACCGTGTTCATGTCTATTTGTGTGTGTTTAAACTCATGACAATATACAGTTGTATAATTACACCACATGAATGATGTAGAGGAAGGAAACTGTTTTTTATGCCATCGTTTCGATCTTAATAAACATATATGGAAGAACGAGACAAAATGAGAAAGATGAGACTATACATAATATATATATATATATATATATATATATATATATATATATATATACTCACACACACACACACACACACACACACACACACACACACACACACACATATATATATATATATATATATATATATAGTTAAGCAACGAAAATCTTGGTAATCCTTATGGATAATCCCAAGGAGGATTAAATCCTGAGCGCTCAATGTTAATTCAGAGCGAATAATTTAATTTAAAGGAAAACAGACCACTTTAAGGCTCCATTGTTATAATTTATTTCACTAGAGACTTTTATTTTTCCCTGGATCTTCAGACATCACTTTCAAAAGGTGAAACGAAAAATGAAATTAGAATTTACACTTTTGACGGGCAGTATTGAGCTTATATAAGTTGACATAGAAGGTAGCGAGGGATAGTGTGAGAGACATAGTCGAGTTTAGAGATGGAAGAGAGAGTTTTAAAATTTATTTTTATATTTCTTTTTATTATAATACTTAATATTGAGGAAGGAGAGGATAAGGATCAGACATTGACCTATTTAATCGGTCAACTCAACGGAAATGATATGGGAAAAGGAAAAGGAGAAAGAAGGAAAAAAGAAAAAAAGTGGGAAATGAAGAGAAAAGAGATGTACTTAGGGTTTTCCGAGGAAGAAGAGGGGTGGTATAGCTTTAGCAATTTAGAAAAAACAGATTTTAACGTTTGATAGTAATTTAAATGTTTAAAAAACTCCAGAAAGAAATTAATTTAATGCTTGTTAGCAATTTAAATATTCAACTTCTTTCCAAATAAATTAGGGATTTAATATAAGTTGAATACTATATTAATAAGCAACAATAATAATAAAAAAGAAGTTTACTAATAGTAATATTTTAATTTTGTGAATGACCGTTAAGGTAAAATCTTTATCAGTTTGAGTCTAATTCATGAATTTAATTTGTAGCTATTTTTAGATGGGTAATATTTCTTAATTAAAGTTTAAGTTTCAAATCAAGATGGAGTAAGATTTAATGGTAATAGTAAAACATAATTTCTGTTTTTTCATACATATACCACATACATATTTACGTAAAAATCACATATACATACGTTCGTGTACATGTGCAATTACACATATAACCACATACACATGTATCGATATACACCGGTATATATGCATATACGTATACAAATACCTACACATACATTTACATATCACGACACACATTCATACTTATACCTATTTAAATTTTTCCTTAAATATTAAAATTAACGTTAGGTGGTGAATTAAGTGTTTAAAATTTCAAAAAATATATTTAATTTTAATATTTTTAACATCATTACTAATAGTTAAAAAGTAACATATTTTAATTTAAATCTAAATGATCAATTTAAATTGAGATTATCTCCAGATAAGAAAAATTTCCAATCTTACAATTCTAATTGGAAAATTATTTAAAGAGAAAGTAAGATTAAACGGTAATAAAAAAGAACTCTCTCTCTCTCTCTCTCTATCTATCTCTATCTATCTATATATATATATATATATATATATATATATATATATATATATATAAACATACACCCATTTATACCTATATATGCATATATATGCATACCACTATATCCTACACATATATTCATAATATCACATATATGAATTCATAAATACTTATATATATATATATATATATATATATATATATATAATAAACACATATGCAACCCCATATACACGAATCGATACATATACACATACCTCCCTAAAATTACGAATACACATATGCATATACATATTTACACACGCTTTCACAATATATATATATATATATATATATATATATATATACACATGTATGTACATATACACATAAATCCACATGTCCATATACACATTTGTATACATACAATTATGTATCTGCACACATATGTGCATACAATCATCTTCAAATCTAAAAATAAGCCAATATTTACCATCGTTTTTTAAAATGTAGTGAGTTAAATTGAGATGATTTCTATGTCTGCATTTAAAAATCATCTCGTTATGTTGGTTCAGTAATTTATCAGGATCTTTATGCTTTATCATTAGGATCTTCTCTTTTATACACAGGTCCCATCGGTCTCTGAAATTTATTGGAGTTGGAGCCCTAGAGACGATTCTCCATTTCACTTGTGGGGTGAAGCCGTTCTCCAATAAATTCCAATATATATATATAGGTAATTTAGTTCTTCACCTTTTACGCTGTCCCTCCACTACTTCCACTAAATCTTTCATTTCCTTCTTTTCTTCCATTTTTTTTATTCTCCCATCGTCGTTTTTTTTCTTTTCTTTACTTCGTTGATTTCAGTTTTACTCGACGCTCTTTCTTTACGATCAATCACATGATCGTTTGCAATGCAATCCTTTTTTTCTCAGGGCAGCTGCCCACCATGTGTTTTAGGAAAAAAAACATCACTGGTAACAATGAATGCTCAAGTGGATGGGTGAATGCATACGTCTGTTTGATGTGTATGTGCGACTTCGTATTCTTTGATTCTAGTATACGATTCAAATTTCCCATTCTGCATGCTTGCCTACATACATAAGTATTGTGATGTCTGTTAAACAGTAAAAAGCAAGAGAGAGATAAGTGTTTTTACAGCTTCTTGATAAAAATTATTTTTCAGTGGTTACGCGTGTGTGTGTGTGTGTGTGTGTGTGTGTGTGTGTGTGTGTGTGTGTGTGTGTGTGTGTGTGTGTGTGTGTGTGAAAACTCAATGTACGAAATGGAACTGGAAGCATGGAAGGCTTTTGTTTTGACCTGAAGAACTTTTTTGCAACAAGAATATGCTGACTACTTTCAGAAACCTCGGAATCAACATGAGCATCAGAGTGCATTATTTATTCTCATCTATGGATCAGTTTTTTTGAGAATCTGGGATCAATGAGTGACGAACAGAGAGAGATAGAGATTCCATCAGGACATAAAAGAGATGAAGACTAGGTATTATGGACGCTGGGATGCAGTCATGACATGGCTGATTACAGTTGGACTTTGAAGAAAGATACCCTTGACGCTGATCATTCTAAGGGTTCCAATAAACAGAATTTCAAGCCCTGAATTTTGAACAATGATGACGTAACATGCAATTTACATGTTTAGAAATGCATACTATTCAATTTTTGTAATCGATGTTTGTGACATTTAGTTAATAAATTGTGTTAGAAAACAATTTTTTTTCTTATTTCACTTATTTCGTATGAGAAATATTAACAAAATTCAATCGATAATGTCACAAAAATATAATCGATTTAGTCAGAAGATCGGATTTTTAAAAATTTCACTTAGCACAAAAAATTACCTGATTTTGAGAGAACTGGATATCATTTTCGGATTCAGTGGTGAAAAATTGTCCTAAATTATTTGGAAAAGTATAGACAACTTAAAAATGTTTTTGTTGCCCAGTGTAATCAACAAAACATATTAGATTCTTACATTGGCCACACATACATCACGCTGTCTTGTGGGGTGACTAGTCATTTGTCAAAATTTGGCCAATACGTGCACATATAGAGATGAATATATGTGTGTGTATGCGTATGCGTGTGTATGTGCGTGTGTGTATGTTGCCTGTTATATTTCAAAATATACATGAAATATTTTAAAATATATATTTGAAATTATATCCTTAAATGCACAATGGCTGCTGATAGGTTCTATGCCTGACGAAACCCCTCTCTTCCTGTCCCTCCGAAATCTTGGATGTTCAGATTTGGAGGAGTGGGTCTCTTTGAGAAATTTTCTGTACAAATTCGCACAAACGCGCAGGCATGCACACACACACAAACACACACACTATCTCTCTCTCCCTCACACACACACACACACACACACACACACACACACACACACATGTAATTTGTCTATTCACGGGCGCTTACATGAGCAACTTCTTTTATCCATGTGCGCAAATGTCGATATAACTTGCCCACAGTCTCCCACCGGTTCAGTCCGCTTATAAATGAATCAGTAACGAAGGCAAAATCATATTTACATACCTAATATATGTCTGGGCAAATTGACTTTGTGCTTATAAGTATTTTAAGATTGCTTTAGCTGTCAATTTACATTCGCTTCTAATGCAATTTATTTGAATAGACTTCCTCCTGTGAAAGTATACTTCTTCTTCTTCTTCTTCTTCTTCTTCTTCTTATTATTATTATTATTATTATTATTATTATTATTAAGTATATTAGTCGCTTGTTTTAATTATCTTAAGTGTTCTTATTCTAAATTAATCACGCGCATATTAGTCCAGAAACAAATAGATCAACACTCGCTGGAAGAATAGTAACGTGATTCGCACACAGAATTTGAGGAAAACGACGTCAAAGTCACAAAATATTTGCTGATTCCAGTAAAACAGACAAACGAAAATTTCTCCTTCAAAAGCAGGAAGCGAGATTTCTTCTCAGTAGTTGGTTAGGAACTTAACAAGTTGACGTTTGTTTATAGGAAAAAGCATATACATATATTAAACTCTTAAAAAGAAATAAAACTGATACAAAATTAAACATGCAATATAAACATATATATCTATACTCATCGCATCTCTATATAAGGAAGTAATACATCACGTACGATATTTGACTCTGCCAGCAAAGTCACACCAGGGCAATTTCATGGGTATAATACTCTGGTGGAAATAATTTCATATATATGGATGTGTTGTAACAATGATCAAATTGGTCAGTGATCAGTGGACAAGGCAATGGTCGATGTGACATTCTTCACTGAGCTCTTCTTCAATGGTCGATGAGACATTCTTCACCCTAGTGCACTAGGATGTAGTTCATGACATGACGTGAGTTGGAATGAGAATATATCCACGTAGTATTTAATCTTTTTTTTATTTTTTATTTTTTTTTTGCTGAAATCACTTTTTTGTGATTTTGATAGAAAATTTTTAATAGATGCCGACATTTCTGATATAGTTGCATATACAGTGCTTTCTTAGTACACCCCTCCTCCTCCCCTCCCCCCCTACAGGGGGGGTATCATAGCATTTTCTTGCATTCATATTGCCAAAGATAATTACTCCATTAGTTGCTGAAATATTGACTCGACGTTTCGAATGTCACTTTAAGACTTGCTTTGTCATCTGAAAATTTTGGGCATAATTTCTTAAGAGTGTCGTATGTTATTTGTTCAGTAAGATATTTCAGGTAATGATACAGTTTAGCATGTTCGAAAGTTAGTTCACTGTATTTTCCATTGGTTTTACATTCTAACATTTGTTCTTTTGTCGAGGTTTTTCGTATTGGAATATGCACATTGGTCACAGTCAATCAACTGAGATAGAGTGGAGACAAGCTTTGTTTAGACCACCGTTTCCCTCTCTCTCTCTCTCTCTCTCTCTCGAGAGAGAGAGGGGGGGCGACTCAGTCACACACAGTATTACTGAATGTTGCAGTTATTTCCTAGGTCCGCACTTCTTTTTGGAAGCTGTTTGCATGCGTTTTTCAGTGGCAGATTTCACCTGCAGACTTCAAGTTGTCCCTCTTGCCTAGGATTGGATGAATTGCCACTTGCGCGTAACCGCCTCCAATCTTTAGACCTAATGATTGCACGATATAACACCTTCTGACAGAACAGTGTCTGGGAACTTGAATTTCTGTCAAAGTTTCCTTCCGAAACTGGTAAAGAGGTTTAACGTTTCGATCGGTTTGTGTGATCGGGAGTTGGTAGCAGATGGACGGCGTTGATCTTGGCGAATATAGTCGTCATTCAGGGCTAATAGTAAAAACTTAAACATTAAGCAAAATTTTGCTTAATGCTCAAATGCAAGGAATTAAACGAGATATATACATATGCAACATATATATTTATTGATCTTACTCGATCTTGGTTAATATATATCAATAGGTATGAATAATGTACACAGAATTTATTTATTCACGCTATTTCTAGAAAATTCATACGAAAATATACTTCTGCGCCCACCTGTAAACACATTCTATCCTCTTTATGCGCAAACTCGAACCAGCTGCGTGCGCATGCGCGTATAAACTCACAAAGGTCTCATTATAAGATAAAGACGATGACAGTATTATTGGCCTTATTTTATCAAAGTACAGGTTACGTAGTTTTATCGATGCAGGAATGTTGACTTGCTGGATATCATCACGTCTTTACTCATCACGGATCAGCAGACTGGGTTTGAAGTGACAAAGACGGGTTAAAATATATTATGAAAAAACGAAACAAAAAAGGAACAGTAGAAGCAAACACCGTAGTCACAGTTCAGTGAGTAAAGAAGATGAAATTTGCATACATCTTGTTTCTAAGTACATTTACTGCGTACCACAAGAAAATACCTTGGTGACTTTAAGCGATTATATTTCTATATATCTGTATCTCTAAGCATATAATGAAAATGCGCGTGCTCTCTCTATCTCTCTTTCTCTCTCCCTCACACACATACACACACACACACACATATATATATATATATATATATATATATATATATATATATATATATGTGTGTATGTGAATGCGAAAAAACATAGAGATACAGACATGTAAAAGTAGCCCACGAAATTAAATACACAAAAAAAACAAATATGTCGATATATATATATATCCTTTGCCTGCGCATGCAGATTTCTATTCTTTCTTTAATATGCAATTATAAATTGTGAAATATTTATACAAGAAAGTATTGAATGTATTTCAATATATTCCCGCAAATATCAATCGTTGTCCATGTCCAGCTGAAGATGAAGCCTTTAAATTGAAATTTACAATACACTTACCATACCAAGAATATAAGTTGGCTATAGATAGATACACACAGACATATTTACGATGGTCCGTTACAAGCCGAAATAGTAAGAATTCAATTCTCATGCAATAGCCGAGATATATTAGAATTACAGTAATCAGGAACCTGAGATTCATAAACAATCGAGTGTGTGTTCAGCATTCATCAAGTACTCAAGAACTGTAGTCTTCTGCTAAAGTTTCGCTTATTTTGTGTATTCCTACCTGCATGAATCATTTTAGTCTTTATTTCATTTTTTAACAATTCATAAATTTTCAGTTGATTTTCTATTGAAAAGATTTTTATATTTGAGAGTCCCGATATTTACCTGTCAGAACAAAAAAAAAAAAGAACCTTACTTAAAAGAATAACAGTTAATGATCGTTTGATCTTTAGAAGTCTTTCGTAGATAACGAAGGAAACACGCATGGCATATTTGCATGAACACATGCATGGAGAAATTTGGTTGCATTTTATGACAAACTAAAAACCTTGACAATATTGCCGGTGATTGAGCTAGTTGTCTACTTTTATAAAGTACTTCTTTCGAATTTGTTTCTTACAGTGGCCTTGTATCAAGTTCTAGTTCTTTCAATTTTATCTGAAGACAATCTAACAATAATGATTTAACTATTTCAGCATGAGAATTTCTGTTTTACTAACTGGAGTATTTCCCGTAAACCAGCGAAAAATTTGTCAATCCGAATGCGAAGCAAGCATGCATGCCGAGAAAATTTTGCAGAGAAAAATCAATCGTTTAATTCCGTTCGATTTGTTGGTTTACTTTTCTGTTGATATTTCCCACCAATTCCGTCATCCTCTCTCTCTCTCTCTCTCTCTCTCTCTTTCTCTTCAATGCCTCCTTCCAATGTACGTTTTGTAATTCAACCCATTTCTTGTGTTATCATGAACTCACTTCTTCCGGCTTCCTAGTATCTCTCACTTTTCTGTACTCGTTCGTCTCATTGCATTTCCTCTTTCTCGTCTTCATTTGTATCTTTTTGCTTAATTCAATTATGTACATCTTCATCCTTTTACCTGTTCTCTCTTCAAACCAATCCGTTCAGTTTTGTCATTTTTCACTTCTTTATTTCCCGCCCATTTCTAATTCAGTTTTCTTCCTTCTTGTTTTCCTTTTCAGTTATACTTCTATCTCATTTTATCGAATTTTCTTCCTGTATCATAAGTCTTTCCTTGCTTTCTTGATATTAAATATTATTTTTCCCATTTTCTTTCTCAGATTTTCATTCACGACTTCATTTTACTTTACACAACGTTCCTCTTTCTTTATAAATTTCCACTTCCCATTACTCACAATTATTAACTGCATAACTTTTTTCATTTTCGATTCATTACCTTTTCCTCTTTTCATTCAGTTCTAATCCTCTCTCTCCCTGTATATATATATATATATATATATATATATATATATATATATATATATATATATATATATATATATATATTCTCACTTTTTAATAACTCTCTCTAACTTTCTCTTATTATCTTCTGCAAATTTTTCATTATAAAGGAAGTCTCTTTATTTATCATCTCCTTAAACTTTCCGTCATCGTAAACCAAATAACAACGAACAATATTCTTTTGTTTTCCTATTTTCTCATCTGTCATCATTTCGGCATCAGTACCGTTTATGAAAAGATTAAAATGAGAATTCGCTCTGGCAGGTTTTTAAGTCTCCATTGCGTAAATTGGAGGCCAAATGGAAGAAGGTGAATCCAAAATGATGGAAAGAATGAGAAATGAAAAAGAATATTATTAGAGAGAAAGAGAGAAAAGTAGCTGTAGGCGAGATACAGAGGTGGAATAACAGAGAAAAGGGAAGCGGAAGTTAAAGAGATAAAGAAGAACGTATAAAGAAAGTCAAATAGAGGTTATTATTAAAGAAAAGAGACAGTTGAAGGCCGTAGAAAATGAAAGAAAGAATAAGAGAGATGAAGATAATTAAAGATAAGATGATTTGACAGTTGAAAAGAAGGGGAAAACATGTTAAGATGTATTAATAAAACAAGACACTGAATTAGAGAAAGAAAATAAGTGAATGGAAACGAAGACGAAAGAGTAAGACGAACTTAGAAATAGTAGCAGTATGATAGACAAATAAAGAAAACGAAACAGAGAATATTAAGTAAAAGCAGTGAGAAATTAGTGAGAAAAAAAGTTAAATAAAGTATCGATAAACACAAGAAAGAGAAAAGAGAGAAGTAATTGAATGAAAACTTATGGAAATAGAAGGAAAAGAAATTGTGAAGAAAATCATAGTCATAGTAGCAGAATAAAACGAAAGAAAAGAAAGGAATATATAAACCAAAGAAAAATATAAGGTTAAAGAGGAAGAAAATAGAAACTAAAAGAAGAAAAAAGAAAGCGATAAATGATGAAGGAAAAATAGGAGGAAAAGCGAATAACTTAAAAGAAATATAATAAAATGTTGGGGAGAAAATGAGAACGTAGAGAGAAGATAAAAAGAAAGTTTCATTTATACACGTTAGTTTGTTCAAGAACTATTCAGTAAAATAGGAAAACAGTGTTAAAGACATTAAAACAAATTTTAATAAATTATAATCTGGAAACCTAAAGACCAGCGAGTGACGAAAAATTAAGTTGTGAAGTCCTCAATCCTTAAAACGAAAATAAAAACCTGGGATTAATAATTTATCAAAAGCTACTTTGAAATTTTGAATAGAAATTAAGGCAATATTTATAATACAGGATATAATAGCATTTATTATTCAGTTTTAGATGACGATTCTAGATTCTACTGAATTATTTGTAATATTATATTGAGAAAAATGATCACAAAAATGCCGCTATAATTTAGTAGAATGTTTATTATAGAATTAAAACATAGAATTAAATCATGGAATTAAAACTAGATTGTTTACAAATTGTTATTGTAAGGTTTTTAAAGTTTTAAGTGGTTAGGTTCTTTAAACAAAATAAAAGTAAATGAAAGTCAAAGAGACCGAATAAAAATCAGAGAAACATTTAGATAAGATACTAAACAAATATAAAACAAACGTAAATATCAAGATTAAAACACAAGAGCGCAAAAGAGGATAAGAAAATGCTGAAATAGAATGATTAACAGTTAGAGAGATTAAAATAAAGTAAATAAAAAGAAGTTATTTGTATATATGCCCCAGATTACACCCGTGTATAGAATTAGCAATTTCTGTTCCTGCTTTTTTAATTGCCTCATGTGTGTATTCGTATATATGCTGAAAATGATAAGAAAATTAAAAGACAATTTCACAGCTAATCGGTCATGTCGGAATATATCAATTTTCCTTTAATGTTTGTCTGTCTGCAACTAATATTAATAAGAAACAAACATATTTAATGCCAGCAAATAATTATAATTTAAAAGACATATTTTTTCAATCCAATTGCCAAAAATAATATTTTAAAACTAATGTAGAAAATATATGCTTATTTAGACATGAGAAACTTTTAGTTCAAATGCATTCACTGTGGACAGTTTTCAGAATTTAAAAAAAATTCCGGCTGGATGAGATATTTTGTAGGAAACGTAACTATTTCGTTGAAAAAATAAGATATCAGGAAAAATCATTTTTTTTACAGATTAAGCATCATCTTACAAAGAAAAATATCAATCAAAATGATTGTATTGTATTTACTGTCCTTCGACAAAAACTGGACATTTAGTTTTCTAATACATCAAGGAAATAAAAGTCGTATATAAAACCTACGCCTATGTTCTGACCTTTAGTTAATTAACATTTTCCAAAAGAACAGTATAATAAAATTTATCTTTTTAACTGAAAGTGTATACTATAAAATAATAATTATTGTATTAAGAATAATAATTATTGTATTAAGAATAATAATTATTGTATGACATTTCGTTTCGAATATGGTGTTTTAAAAATTAGTTTGATTCTATAAATCTATAAATACGACCAGCGTGAGCTCTTATGTATACCTAAAACTTAAAGTTTAGATTTGCACATATATGTTCATAAAAATCTTTATCGCTGATTTTGGTGAGGCTAACATGATCAAATAAGACAAAATGGAATCATGTAGTTGCAAAAGCTAGTGGAATGAAACAGTTCAAGTAGAATCCAGACCATAGCTGAATTTATTTACCATAAAAATCAATGAAAAATATTGTCATTATAATTAGTTTTTCTAGAAAGCTTTCAAATTAGGATAGCACATATTTAGTAAACTCGCAGATTCTTCAACTCTCGTTTTTGGAATACTACTTTCAAGTAGTATTCTGTAGTGCTTATGACAATCTATTCTATAGTATTTATAGTGCTGGAAATGCATCTGCGGATAGAAAGGGATAAAAGCAAAATGTTTTTAAAATTATATAAAATGAAAGAAAACAAAGAAAAAATACTATAAAAAAGAGATAAGGAAAAAGGAAGATAAAAAGTATGCTCGTTTGATACAAATTTCTTTTAGGAAAATCTTTTATATAAATTCGTAATTTCATTCTTCCATCACTAGTATATCTTTCCTAATTGTCCTTGACGTGACCGCTTTTCCGGCAAAGGATGAATCCCATCGTAACAATAATTCAGTTTAGTTTCAAATCATTATTCAAGAGATCTTTTGTACTGTACAGTTGTTGGAATCGCTAACCAAATGACTAATGTTGTCAGGAATGAAACAAGTGAGAGTCTGAAAAGGGAAAAATTGGAGAATATGCTGCCGAATGTGGAAGATATTCGTCTCCAAGCTTTCTAACCATTTCTGCATTACATTTGCTTCTTTTATGTGCCGTGAACCTTCAGGATGAAGGCGACCATGGCGTTCCACCTTCTCCTCTCCCTTCTAGCTCTTTATAAGTTTTGCCATTTTGTTATTTCTTCCTGACCATGTCCTGCCATCCACTTGCTCAAACCCATTAAGTATGTCACGCGTTACTTTCCCCTGACCCTCTTTCTCTTTATCCGTCCTGTGAGTATCAGGTTTGCTAAGCCCTCCTTCCTCATTATGTGTCCCAGAAATATCAGCTGCCTCTTCCTGATGTTAAGTATAAGTTTCCTCTTTGTTTCCATTCTCTCCAAAAACTCGTCATTGTTTGGCCCATAGTATCCTTAGCATCCTTCTGTAGAACCACACTTCTGTTGCTTCGAGTCTCTTCTTCACCTTTGAGGAGATTTCCAGCATTCGCTGCCATACAGAAGGACATATATCACGTAACAGTTCAGTACGCTTTTCTTTGTTTCCAACGAAATTTTTCTGTCTCGTAATACTCTGTTTCGCTTTTGGAATGCATCTTTGGTCATCTAAATACGTCTTCGCACTTTCCGTCCTCTGTTAGAACACTTTCCAGATATTTAAATTCCTATACCGACTTGAGTTTAGTGTCCTCGAAAAATAAATGAAATCTCCAACAGTGGTAATATACCGGAAAACCTAAGCAGATCTATTTTCACTGCACTGCCTAAGAAATCAGGCGCAAACGAATGTGAACTCTACCGAAAATCAGCCTAATGAGCCACGTAACAAACTCATTATCCGAATTCTGATGAATAGAGAGCACAGCAGAATCAGCCCAGAGATAGGACAAGAACCGTGCGGGTTCGTTAAAGACACCGGAACAAGGAACGCGATATTTATGCTCTGAATGTTATCAGAAAGAGCAATACAAATGCAGAAGAACGTGTACCTGTGTTTTATAGACTACGCAAATGCGTTCGATAAAGTATGCCACATTAGAGCTGCTCAGAAACCTTGACATATTCAGGAAAGACATTAGAATAATAAAAATCTCTACTGGCAGCAAATGGTCTGCATACAGCCGATATACAAAAATAGAAAGGGGCGTAAGGCAAGGATCAGTCTTCTCACCGGACTTATTCAGCCTATACAGCGAGGCAATTCTGAGAGAAAGGGAAATCTTACCAGGATTCATTATTTTCAGTCACAATTTTAACAACATAAGATATGCAGATGACACAGTGCTGATAGTAGACACGGAAAAGAAACTACAAAACCTCCTACAGACGATAGCGAAGGAGAGCGAGAAGAAGGGTCTAAGCATAAACTACAAAACATAATGCATTGTCATCAGCAAAAAGATGAGCCCAAAATGCAATTCACAGACGAGGACTAGCATGTGCAAAAATCATCTTTCAACTTCTCTCATTATCAAAGTAATATCTGTTTCATCGGATTGTTCAAATAAATTAACTGATTCAGTTTTAAGTTGTCTGTCATAGTGTTCGTGCTGAATCCTTTAAATGTTCATTAATTTTAAGATCATGTGGTTTTCCAGAACATTTTTTCTTAAGCTCATAATCTCCTTTGTAAACTTTTAAAATCATTTCAAAGACATTACATGAAACAACAAGATCATAAGACAAGCAAAATAAATGACCTTGAAATTACCTTGAAAGGTTGTAGCACTAGTGAAGCAAAACAGTCCAATTAATTTTATGTTGCAAACTTCTTTATTCTTTTTACTAAATAAACCGAACTTTCTTGTTGGTCATCAATATAAAAAGTCAACAGTGCATTTTTTGTTTTATTTATTCATTCGTTTTACAACAAAAGTAACTTATTACGTTCCCACTTTTTTGTAAAATATTCCTTAAGAAAATCATATTGTACAAATAATAAAACACTGTGGAAATTCCACAGATACTTCTAGGACTTTCCAAATATTGCACAAAATATGGGGGTAGGAACTTTTGGATCAACTTAAAATTAACTCCAAAAGGCTGAAAGGGAAATAAAGAAAAAAGGATGAATAAAAAAGAAAATTAAAACTCAGAAAGAAAATGAATGTTGAGAAGTGGAAACTAAATGTGAAAGGAGCAAAAACATATTAAAAACAGGAGAAAAGTGACAGGAAAATTAGTTGAAATAAAAGAAACAAGGAAGGGATTCAATATAAAGCAATGAAAAGCAAAAACAATGATTGATATTCTTGACACTTCGTTCGTCCAATAGCAACAACAAATACAGAAGCAGCAGCCAGTGTTTTGCGCCAAAGTTCCTTGTAACATGCTTTTCTCGTCACTTGTCAACTATTTTAAATTTATTTTTCGAGCATTTGTCATTTCTGTCATTAAAATAACTACCAATCAGATTTTCTCCCAATATGTCACTGCATTGTGTCATTTCAAAAACAAAGTGATCATGTTAATATTAATCTGTGTTTTTCTTAATTCACAGAGTTGTTAAAACAGATCGAGCCATGTGAGAGCAGCTTTGGCTTTCGTAGAATCTCTAAAATTAAAAAGATTGAATGTAACTCTAAAACATATCCTAGTATGTTAGGAATGTTTTAATTAAAAAAAGAATTATCGAGGTTGAATTTATTTATGTATGAATAAATATGGAAATATTCACAAATATTTCCTAACCAAATACTAATTAAATATAATCGTGCTTTCCAATTTTATTTTGTGCCATTGCAACTGACGAACGTTGGCTTTACAAAGTAAATGTTAAAGTGGTCTTTAAAAGTAAATTTGTTTGTTGAGGTTTTGTTCCTAAAGAGTGAAGCCTTTCTTATGTATATACAAGACAATAATTTGGCTTCTTTACCTATCTCAAGTTGATAAAAAATAAATTACCTTTTTTCAACAAAGTTTCTATCAAGAACAATAACAACAAGGGGAAGATACTGAAATAACATTTCAAACATTTAAAATCAGAATTATATTTATAATACCTTTCTGAATGTTATCTACTACGTTATGCAGTCTTTAATTTGGATATTTTCAAGACTCTACAAGAAAAGCCAAGCAATCTTATAGCATCGAATAAAAATGATTGTGAAATAAACCTATCAGCATTTTAGTGAAAGATAGTTTGTAATCGAAATGGCAGAAACGAATTGCGAATTGGTTATTCAAATATGATACATTTAACAATGAAACTGCTTCACAGAACAAGATTTTAAAGATCATTGTTTATACAGAGGTTTAGGTCTTTGTTGGATACTTCATGGTTACGGCTTTTGTTAAGCGAACTTAATCGAAGCTTAATAAATATCTAAAGGTTTTCTTAAATATAAGTTTAAAAAAAGATAACAATGAAATAAAACGTATTGAAAGAAAACAACTTTTACTTCTAAAAACATGGTTTTGGTATCGAGTTTATAATCACATGTGTAGTGAAATGAAGGTTAAAATTAAGAACTGCCTGAATTGGTATATGGAACTGATCTAAGAAGAGACTGAACTGCTTCCCTTTGTAATTGAAGTTACGTTAGTTCTTTTGGTGCTTTGTTTTAAGCTATTATACACGTGCAATGCCATAACAGTTAAATATTAGTGACTTTGAGTCAGTAAAGTTATTATTGTGGTAAGCACCTCAAGCAAAGTCTCTAATTAAAACGGACGACGCATTTAAGCAAGCTAACGCTCTAGACTCTGGCCCAAAGAGCTCTAATTTTTATAGTCAGTGTATTCCGGAATTACTGACTACCAGTAGTGCAACAAAAATAGTTTCAAGGCATTCGTCACTTTGTTGAAGCAAATACATCTGCTACTGTAAAACCAAAATAGACCTGTTAGTTTTGTGGAAATAATCATCATCAAAGAAGATGGTGCTCGGCATGAGATGTTGAGTTTCATAAATGAAAGAAAAAATATTAATTTTGAAAAACTTTGTACATCTTCCACATTAGCTGTAGTCCCAGGTACTGTTGACAATGATGAGCCTTTTCTTATGACAATACACAATGGTACTCTGTCTACTAGCAGTGTTTCAACTTTTCATGTTTGTCAGAAGCGAACTGTGAATAATGCATATACAGCCAATGCCTTGATTGATACTGGTAGCAAGGATAACAGTTTTATTAGAACAAAACTTGTCAAATTATTGAAGCTTAAAGAAATCATTAAATTTTTAAAAAGAAGCAAGAATTACAGTTGGAACATTTTGATTAAAAAGATTTAACAAAACATTTCCCAACAATAAAAAGGATAATATCAGTAAAACAAAATAAACCTCACATGGGATTGTTATAGTAATTGGACAGTTTGATAGTCTCAGTTTTCTCTGCATTGCATGTACAATTTGATGAAATATTAATCAGTGATAAAAAGCCTGTTTAATATAGCGACGAAAACGTATCTATTATCTTAGGCTTATTATAATCTTAAATTTTCAACAATATTCAACATATACTGTAAATTGGAAGTTTTAATCGGATTGATATTTTGTCGATTCCAGATTTGTTATGTATTTACATATTTTGAAAACATTTTGGCTATCTTTTAAGCAAAAGTTACAAAATAGTAAGCACACTTCTTTATTAGAATTTTCGGAACAGTCACATATTTCTTCTGTTCGTTATATGATTACATTTATAGTGTGAACTAATCTTGGCCAATATTTAATGTTTCAGTGAAAGTAAACGAATTGTATTTAATTAAAAGATACGTTAGTTGCGTTTGATTAATTTAATTTGGATGAGTTCCCTTTGTAAAATTTGTGATTGCTGGCAAGAGGCTTATCTACAAAATTTAGCGCCTAGGAGCACTGAAATTGGTACACTTTTCGAATATCAGCGACACTAATCTTTTAGGTAGCTGTATTATATCGATTCAAATATATTTTAATTAAATTATGGCATTGCATGACAATTATCACTTCACCTTCCTTGCTTTTGTTAATGCAATTTTGACTTATTTCAGTTTCTTCTATTTCTAAATTCGTCAAAGTAAGATCACAACTGCCTTGACACATCATTATTTATATGTGGTTTAATAATATAATCTTCCAACACATTCCAACTGTCTATAGCTCACAAGATCAGCATGCTATCTGTGAGCTATATTGTAGCAACTTACTTGAACATAACATATTAACATGAATTTCCAAACAATAAAGTTATCTTCTGTGCAAACAATTTATCTTTGGTCTTGGCTTACATTAGCACATAACTTTTACTTGTAGGAATTATTGTCTCTGATGAAGACTGAATAGCACAAATAAATAATTAATATCCAACCTTTGAAAAATATAAAATGGGAAAAAATACAATAAAATAAAAAGAACAAAGATGCAAGAATCGATTTGCTACAGAAAATCAAGAAAATCCTTTTTGCTTTCATGAAGATTTCCTTTTTATTTTTGAAGAAAAATAAGACATCACACTTACATATTTATGTGTGTGTATGAACGTATCTAGAAAAGGCAAGAAGGAATGAATGATTTAAGTCACGATAATTGATAAAGAAATGAGAAATGAAGAACTATGTTCTTTAGAATGAATTAACCACAAATCCATCACTCACATAAACAGAATCACTACGAAGCAACCGAATCACAAACTGTACTTGCGCGAATTCCCACTTGATAAATTAACTAGTTGCTTTCTTGCTACAAAATAGTTCCAGTATTCTTGCGCTGACTGAGGCACGTATGCAAATTTACGACACATTGCATTCCAATAGACGCTATTGTTAGGCAAACCTTCTCTGCTGATCTCCCAGGAATTGCATCGCATTCAAGCGTGTGTCCCTTGATTTTGTTTTATTTATCCGCAGTCTTTCCCTCCGGTATTACATTTCGCCGAATAATTCGAGTGAAGGAACGATTAAACGAGACGAAATAGAGGCTGCCAGACTAAGCACACAAACAGTTATAAATATACGTACAAACTCACATATGCGATCGAATGTGCACTCGCGCGCCGTTTTGCGTAAATGCAAACATATGAACACGTCAATACACGCGCAACTTCACATTTTTGCTCTAAGAAGCACGCATACAAGTATGCATAGCGATTTTCGTTTTCTCTCAAATATACATTCATATGCATGTATATAGGCAAACGTTTAGCTTTGTTTCGTTTCTCCCACATTTCTACTTCTTTTACTGATTTACAGACAATCATATACACGGATACTTACCAAATCATACATCCAAATTCTAGCCAGCTGACACACAAATGTACAGATGGTGTCTCTATCTCTTTCACTCAAGAGGGAACGGACATTGTGTCATGATTACGCTCATAAAAATAATACCTCTGTATCCCTCACTAATGCATATAGATAACTCTCACTCTTAAAAGTATATGCAAAAACTTTATCCTCTTTTACAGTATAATATATCATACAATTCTTTTTCTCTCTTTATCTCTCTCAAAACGTAAAGCTATGATTTCCCTACTGAGGTATAATCATTTTGTTATACAGAAACACGCCGACTTTCAAGATTGGTGCATGTAAAATCTGTGATCAAAAAATGTCCAAATATACTCTAACCATTTATCTACATTGTTTGACACTGTAATTATGGCATTTTATCCGCCGTCTTATTATATTCAAATGACTACATCGAATGAAGAAATAACTGAGAAGTGTAACACTAATATTCTACTTGAACGCGTACGTCTTTCTCAATTCAAACAACTTACCTAGACTCAAACATCAGCGGGAACAAACTCACCACAATTTTAGCTAGCAATAAGATAAGTTTAAATAATAAAGAGATATATTCCGTTCTATTATTTAGTATATCTTCTGAACTTTACTGTTTCTAACAGATATACTTACGGGGAATTTTTTTTTTTTTTTGTTAAATTACATAATTTTTACGGATTGGGGTTTTCAGCCATTGAAAGGTTTATTAATCACTGTGTAATATGATTTTTATCCTTGTGTAGCAACTGTTATTTCCTATTTGCTTACATCTAGAAAGTATGAAAATGGCTGATATTTCCTTCAAAGTTTTCTTTTGTGGCCAGGATAATGATATTTACCTATTTCTACTGGGAAGACTGGCCAACGTGAACATTGCGCAAAGTAGAAACAAAACGACATATGATTCTTAGGCAAGAAATACTGACGGTACTTGAAGGCTTTAGACTTCTTATCTAGAGCTGTGACAAATTTTAAGTACAGTGGAGGAAACAATGCTTTCTGGGGGTCGAACAGTAACTCCCATTTGAAGTAGATCTTCTCCACACTGAACTCTGTCCGCTGAGGCCAGTACCGCTTGTGGTAGTTCGCCGTTGTGTCTCAGCTGTTCCAAAGGCAAAGATAACCCGGTTAAGCCACCTTGAAGATCCATCAGGAAGGTCACCATTAACCTTCAACCGTACACTTCACATTTCAAGACATCTATCAAAATCTTGACAATGATGTATTACTCTTTGAGTGGTACTGAAGGAGCCAGGAGAATAATGGATACATGTTCCTCTTATGAAGAAGTACGACTTAAGGCCCCACTCAGTCGATGAAGTGGCGACACTACCTGGGGTTACAGGTGGTTCCACTTTCCTCAAACAGACTGGTCACATTGTGGCAAATCGGGTGAAAATCTTGAAAACACTCGTGAAGCTCGGCATTGGTCTTTGCGTGACCAAGATCTCCGATCAGGTAGTTGAGGTCTTTTTAGCTGGATTAGTATGGGTTTCTCTCCTCAGCTGCGCCTCTGTAATCTGGATCAATGACTTCATCCTCTTCTGAGTTGATGTACTCTTCATAAAACAGCTGTTTTATGTCAGGAGGTGTTGGTACAGGGAGTTTCAGACAGTGTGGCACTGCGGCGATGGATGACAGAAGTTCTGGGTATATAACAGCAGGTGCATTCTTGCCAGCTCGACGTCTGGAAGAAAATGTAATTGCTTGAGTGGTCAGTTGGTTCTCTACATATTCGCGAATTTCATGACTCTATTTTCCCCTCTGCACCATCCTGCAAAAAAGCAAAATAAAAATATGAGTATAAAAATACAAATATATTTCATCCAGTTTTATTGTAAAATTCTAAAAACACTACATTTTTTATTTTTAAAATTTCTAAAAGTCGGTTGCTGTATATTTAAAATTCTGACTTTGAGTCCCAATTAATGTAGCAAATGACACAAAAATACGGAATCTTGAATACTGACCATCCCTAATATCCCGTATTTCTATGGCTTTTGCAATGATCCAGTATAGAAAACATCCATGATACTGTGGAGAATAATACGCGATTGTTGAAACATATTTAATAAATATTTTTCAATAAGAACTGTTTTAAAAAATACAAAAATAAAATATATTTGATTTAAAAAAATTCCAAAACTTTTACACTTAAAAATCCCAAACAAGCAAAATTTTCCATGTTACCTCCTAGAGTTCTTTTAAAGAGTTCGCAGCTGAAATGGGGTGTTCAGGATTTGTCAGGGTGACAAGCATGCCGAAATATGCCTTATAGGCCTCACGCATTTAGCAAATGTACTTTTTCGCTCTTGTCTTGAAACATTCACAACAGACATAGCAAAATGCGTCTGCTGCATGCTTACAACCACTTGATACCATCTGTCACGACTTGTCAGCACTTGGACAACTCAATGTAAACGGAATTCTTGAACTTATGTTCCCTGTATTTATACTGTCATCTATCTTGCCAGAACGTTATCGAAATTCTTGGAAGTTCTTGAAACTTCTAGAAAGTTCTAGAAAAGTATCCTTCAGAAATTCAGCGCAGAATATGTCTGGAATGTAATGGAAAATAGGTGAGTTTTAAAATATCCATGTCCAGGTCATAAAAACAAAGTCTGAAGGAAAAAATTGCCATTTCCTTTGTTTTTTTGGACAGAAGAAATTAGGAAATAACACTTACTGACCGAAGACGAAAAAGTCAAATTTTGTTACACGGTATAATCAATGTGGTATTTTACATGTATTTTTGAGAACATATTTAAGGTTGTGGTGAAACTTCAGATCTTAGCTAGGTCAATTCCAGTAGAAGATGCGTAGACATCCCTTATTATGCTAGAACTTTGTACTCACACCAATTTGTCTTTTAACACACTGATATAAAATCTGATGTGATATTGTGATATTGTATCTACGTACGCAAATATTTACATGTACCCACTTAGACACAGCGAGAATTATCGCATCTTAAATCTCTACAGAAGCATAAAATCAAAGCGTGTGCATCGTTTTTCAATTCAATGATGCTACGGCCTTGATAAGCGCTCTCATTCCTGACAATGTAACTACGCTGCTTACGTACGTGTTTTGGATTTTTTTTTCCGATTCGTCTCCTGATTTTCACTACACCATCTGCTGTGCGACGTACATCTTCAATAAAAGTCTTGCATCAAGTTTATGTACACAGACATACATTATGGTTAAAAGAACGAGAAAAATAAAAACATGTCTGATTTCTTTTTCTTTCTTCTGTCTCTCAGAGAAGTCTACGAACGGACCAGCCATTTTCTAGCCAACACGGCTCGACTGTGATATACTTTTCTATGGCTACATTTGTTTTTGTCTCCTATTCAGTCTTTTTTCTTCAAACCGATTATCAAGGAAAGAAATAATTACCATAAATCAACTTTATTCTTGGAAAAGCAAACTTTTCTATTTGCTCACTCCTCAGCCTAGCCATATATTTATATACACAACGGTTACAATGACAAATATTTTTGTGAATATTTTCGTGTGCCTCAAACAGTATTTTTTTGATGATCGTAAACTGGCAAAACTGACATTCGTATACAGTCTCAAGTTAAAGATCAAAAGATGATATATTAGATATTATAGGACAAGGCCAAATATGGAACGAAAATCTCTTCCACAGTAACTAAATTCAACGTGCTTCTCGAACATATAGCTCATATCATGCAGACGCCAGTGTTTATTTTTAGATCGTCCGCTATTATAGTAACAACAGGCATGCAAAGTCTCTTCGCTGAACAAATCTTCTTTCGTGCAAAGATATGATTTAAGAATTCGTTACTTGCGTTCCTAAAATAAACCAATCGATGCCAAACTTCCCAGTAACCGTTTGTATAAACTATATGTAATCATATAACCAGATCCTATACTCGATGTTTCATTCTTTCGAAGATTCAAAATGAAATCGTTAATTGGTTAATTGGTTAATTGGTTACCCTCTGGCGAACATTTCCGATGAAAGAATCAAAGCCGACAACATCGATGGTTTCATTACTTTTTTTCCCAGAACAATTTTACTATCCACCAATTGTGTCAGATGTGGCAATGTAATCAGTTTTGTTTTGTCTATTTAATGGTATATCAACACCTTATGAGTCATTTAATGCTGAAATTTAATTTTCTTTGGAGCATTAGTAACTTCTTTTATAAACATGTATTGCTGGTAATTGTTTTACTATGAAAAGGTATTGCTGTCATCTTCACTAAAAAATGTATTTCTACACTTTCATAGTGCTTTGTCCCTAGATTGGGGTTGACTATTTGCCCATAACTGGGACTCTAACAGATGTTATCACCCCTGACCAGAGTGGACCTGAAAACAACAGTAATTAAGAGGTGGTTCCACGCTCCACAAAACCACCCGATCAGAGAGGCCTTGCTGTCGGATGTAGATTATCATCATACCATACAATGCAATCAGTATATTCCATTCTGTTTTTGGATTACCTTTCCTTATTTCTATGTTTACTTTTTATTTCTTATTTAACAACATTGGATATTACCCAGCCATTATTTTCTACTTGCCGCCTCGTTAAAGCTTCTCAAATAATCCAAACGAAAAATTAATTACGATTCAAGATTGAAATTACTCTTGCTCTTTACAACTGGTATTCGCGTTCAAACAGAATTATGTGTCAGTCATACGATGGACCACATTCTAGGAGAATCCAGCATAAATTTAGCTGAAATGATGTGATTCTTTATCGCAATATACGAATTGCTGAATCAAGAAAATGTCATTGATTTTAACATAAACCTTATAAAACCTCTAAACCTCCGTTTAAAAGCAATTGAATTATTTGGTTCTTCAGTGTAGATACGTTCCATTGACTCAGCTTCAAAAATCTTAAAGTTAAATCAAATTAATGATCTCGTCATTTTTTTACAAATGAAATACACATATCATTACTTAAATGTAGGTTTTATTTTCTGACAATGTCATTCATCCTTTCTTCCACTGCTTTCGTGAAATATAAAGAATATAAAAACACTGACCAAGCAGACCAGGAAAATGACTATTCTAATGAAATAGCTTTTCTACTGATCCGCTATGACGTGTAAATAAATAAGAGACGGTATCTGAAAAAGTTGTAGGCTAGCAACCAAGTTTTGTGCACTATTTTAATTTTCTCATTTTTCATCTTACAGTTTACTAAATACCCGTATTATTTATTCATTTAAAGTAGATTTTTTCTCGCGTTTTTTGTCATGTCTATAGAATTATTTTGTAGCTTACTGATTAGAATACTAGAGTAAAAAACCCAAGATCAGACAAAATTGAATCCCTATGTAATAAATTAAAGTGTAAAAATGTTTTACCGATTGTAGACTTTATCAAAAAAGTATACTTAACAGAGTATATACGTGTTTATTTTAAAACATGCAAGCTATGACAACAATGAATCGTTTATTTAGAACGAAATTACGGGTATGAGTGCTTCTGTTATCTATTCTTACACACACACAAACGCGCACGCGCAGACACACACACACACACATATATATATATATATATATATATATATATATATATGAAGAGAGACAGGGAGAGAAGATAGTAATTAACACTGCATGGTGACTGTTATTTTCACAGCCTAACCGATTAACAGAAGTCTAAACTAAGAACCCCTAAACTAGTCAAATAAACTTTATTACAAATTCCAAATATTAGAATCGAAGAAATTATACAAAAATAAAATAAAATAATAAATAAATAAGCAATTGGGTAAATAAATATTAAATAAAATAAATAATTAAATTTAAAGATAATAAAATAAATTATTTATTTATTTATCCATGGGCATCTCGACAAAACACCTTGAAAAATACGCATTCAACAATTTTTTAAAATCTTTATCAAATCATTTTTCATTTAAAAAATTTTACATCTAAAAATATTTAAATACAAGAAATTGTTTTAAAAATTCAAATTCAAAGAATGGTTTTGAAAACTAAATATCAAATCCACAGCAATCATTTAAACACTATTTAAAAAAAATAAAAACTATTTCTTTAATTTATTGTTCAAAACAAGTAAAATCCCTTTAAAGAAATACTTTATACCTTCAAATAACAATAAAATAAATAAATAAGAAAAAATATATACTAAAAATAACTAATAAAATAAAGAAATTAAAGGTTAGAACTATGAAAAAATCTAAAGCAGTCTCCCACTTCCAATAAGATCCAGGTGGATTATATACAAACTCTACACTAACAACAATGACACTTGGTCTGATGATTGGAAACTGACAGTCGCTAAGCAGTGTTGATCTCTCTCTGTCTCTTTCAATCTCTATCTCTGTCCCTGTCTCTGACACTCTCTTACACACACTCTCTCTCTCTCTCTCTCACGCTCCATATATTATATTGTTATGATTGATTCTACGTTATGTTCTTAAAAATATTGCTTAGCGAGTCAAGTAATACTACCATGATTTATTTATATTTTATATACAGACATAGCCACATCACTTCACCTCTCTCTCTCTCTCTCTCTCTATATATATATATATATATATATATATATATATATATATATATATATATATATATATATATATATATATATATAGGGTTTGACAAAGCACTGGTATGAGAGTTTGTAAATGTTAAAAGTGAGCAAGTGTATATAATCAAGCACTGCCGTAAATCTGTTACTTTTCCATGACAACAAGATATAGAGCACGAATGATAGTGTATTTGAGTTCCTCAAGGATCATTTGATGGGTCAGAGGTGTCGAAGGTAATGGGTCTCTACTTGTTAGTGGAAATAAATAAAATTCAAATTAACAAAATACAAAAACAACACGAAACTTGCTGATTGCGTATGGATGTAAAAAAAAAAAGATTTAATCAAAGCCCCAATATAAATGGGATATATTGAGAAAAACGCTACCATGTAACAACGGGAGTAGTATGTGCAAACTACACCAAAAAGAAAAATTGGCGATTGTGATGTAGCCAAGGCAGAACAAGTGCTTAATAAAAAACTGAAATTATGACAGCTTGCAAACACAAAAGAAAATTTCTGCTGGCAAGTTACGATCCTGGTCTCTCTCCCTCTCTTTCTCTTCTCTCCCTATTTCTCTTTTCACTTTGCTTCTTTCTCCTTGACCCTTTGCCAGTACAAATATGTATATAAATAAGAGAGTTTTTGAAATGAAACAGCAAGATTTACTCCCTGATGACACCACACTGGTAGAAACGATGGTAGCGTAATGAATGGGCATTTCAATTATTTTATGTCTTACCTGAGTAGCCGAATATTGCAAATCTTGATATTTTTTCACTGTATAATATTCAAATTGTGAGATTAATATTCAGTACTAAATGAGGTAGATTGACAAGGAAAGTGGTTATAATAAAGAATAGATATTTTGTGTAAAATTGTCTTTTTCATCATTAGGCTACAGACTTATTGATCTACCTACGAATACACAGATATGTATGTGCGTGTGTTTGATGACGAAAACGTATTTCACTCGTCAAAAGAAAACACAGATTTTTGCATTTTTCTTCATCCCTTAACTCCCGCATCCTATATTCCTTTTCTTAAAATCACAGGAGTCAAACAATCCGCAACTGTCGACTGTTTGCATAATGTTCCCCTTTTCTCTTCCAAATATCTTTGGTTTTACATGATAACCACGCAATAACATTAAAGAAAACAAAAGACGCCATTAGTTGCAAATAAAGCCAGAAAGGACGTGGGAAGAAGAAATAGTTAGTAGTTGATGGACCGGACGGATGTTAATGACCGAACGGGTTCGTCGATCTCGTAAGTACACGCAAATAGACGCGCGCATGCGCAATCAATATGGCCACTTGACGATAGAAACATAACGTCCGAGTGGATTTCAACTCTGGAACGTGATTCGAAAGATAAAACGATAAAAATATGGAAATGTTCGTCGAAATAGAAGAAAAGAAACGAAAGTAAGGCAGAGATTGTTGACAAATTTACAAAAAAAAAAAAAAAAAAAACACGAAATTAAGCTCTTTTGTCAAAAGAGACCGGAAAAGTGTACACACTCTTCTACGATTTCTTGCATCTTTATAATCTGCTTGCTGCCGTATGTTTGTTTTGTATAATTTCGGTCGTCCATTTCTGCGTTCATATTTTATTCTAGTTCTCAATGAGCAATATCTCTTTGTTTTTCAATATCTTTTTCTTTTCTTTTTTCTTTTCTCCTTTTGAAAATAATGTTAGAGGGGATAGGAAGCCTTCTAAAGCCACTTCAGGCATTATTTTTTCTTTCTTAAATTATTGATTTTTTTCGGACGTAACATCTTTTGAAATGGTTTCTATTTCCCTTCATGATTATTTGCATAGTTCTTAATCTTGTCACTGTTTCAGCATATCTACTCTGTTTGTATATATGTGCGTGTCAATTTGTTTCTCGGTGTGCTTTGGGTACAGATTTATATATGTGTATGTATAGGTACACACACACACACACACACATATATATATATATATATATATATATATTTATATTTTTGAATATGCATACACATTTTACACCCAATTATTATTATCCTATTATACTATATAAGCATGCGTAATTTAAATATGTATCATTATCGAAATTCAATTCCAATATTTAACGCCCCCACATATATCTCTGTGTGTGTGTGTGTGTGTGTGTGTGTGTGTGTGTGTGTGTGTGTGTGTGTGTGTGTGTGTGTAATGGATAACGTCTACCTTTGTCTGTTCGATTTTTCATTCATTTATTTGTCTACACTTTAGAAATCTAGCATGTCTGCGTTCAAAATGTAGCTATCGGGCTATCATTTTTCTGCTAATCTCTCTCTCTCTCTCTCTCTCTCTCGCTCTCTTGCTCTCACTCTATATTTGATCTCGTTGCTTTATTTTTTCTTTTATTTCAAATGTTTCTATTGTGCAATCTATCATTCTATCGAACGATTCGGTGGCTGATGTTATTGCATTTTTTTTTAGTAAGATTTCGTAAAAAGGTCAAATTTGGGAAGTTGTGAAACGAGTGGAAAGTGTATGCAGAAGATCGTTATAGGAGTGCAAGTGTAAAATTTGATGTTCGTATCATTTATAATCAAAATCTGATTCTTTTGAATAAATACAAGACAGTGCACCAATAAGTATGTCGATAACGATTACTGAAATCTTCACTGTTCGATCTATGTGATTTGTGTAAAAACGTTTTTAAGTTATTTGACAAGAACAAGAACTATCAAATTATTTTTTCTTTGTAATTCGACTTTGTGTATATGTATACACACACAAGCATATTTAGACTGAATTTAGACTTACCGTTACATAATTTAAATGCTGTTAAATATATCGGTGGAGCAGCCTATATTTTATATAGGGCGTGTTATTACAAAATTATTTGTTTTTATCTAAAATAAACATAAATATAAATATATGAAGAAAAATAAGAATTTTCAATGTAAAATATTCAGAAAATTTATAAACACCACATTGTTTTTAACACCAGCACTCAAATATAATGAATACTCATTTTACCTCACGGGCAGTACAACTCTGATATTTTCATGCAAGATGTAATCGTCAGACGCTGCTTGAAAACACAGTTTCCAATCAGTACCTGATGATTGCATCTTGCATAAAACTCAGAATTGTGCTACCGGTGAAAAGAAATAAAAAATGTATATTTATTATTATATTTATTTATTATCATTGAGCATTATATTATTAGCATCAACTCTCAGTGTGCGATATCATATATACATATTGTAACTGAACTAAAAATTGATGCAAGGATATTCCACAAACAACAAACATTCATCACAGTTAAAGATCGCAGGGCAAACTTCCTAAACAACCATGAATACCGATTACTCAACCCAACTAAAAATAACATCGGTTAAATCAACAAAAACATCATTGAAAGAACATGCATATGCACGAAAGATGCTCTAGGAATTAATCAATGCAATAAAACAACAGAAGCCATAGAATGGTTTACTAATATAAAAAGGAAGAATGGATGTAAATTCATCCAATTCAGTATTCGTAACTTTTACCTGTCCAGCACCGATAATCTGCTAATGTCTGCTATAAATTTAGCAAATAATTACTGTCCTGTTAGCGACAAATATCATAAAGCAGGCACAAAGACCTATATTATTCCATAATGGTTATCTCTGGACCAAAAGAAGTAAACCAGAATTCAATATTGCTATGAGAACCTTTGATTCAGCAGAAGCATGGGAATTAATTGGAATCTTGTTATTGTGCAGACTAAGATTTATTTTCGACATTGAAGTTAACAGACTTTATAAGAGATGACGGTGTAATTCTCCTCCATAAAACAAGTCCACAAAATAGAGAACGACTGATGAAGGAAATGACAATTTTTCAAAGATCACAAGCTAACTACTACCACTAATGCTAAAGGGATCACTTTTCTCGATGTGATTTGAATGATGGTTATTATAAACCATATAGAAAGGATCTTATATAACCATAGATACGTCAGTAAAGGATCAAACCACAATCTTATAATTCTAGATAATTTACATAAATCAATCCAAGTTAGATTATCTACCCACTTCATCAATAAGGAAATATTTGATAATAATAAAATTGAATATATAAAAGCTTTAGAACTAATCAACAATAATGATCTGTCCCTTAAACGGTCAGGGTATGACTGATAATATTGTATACTGAGCTAACATTACATTCCGGTAACAATGTTAAATTTTATTTTGGTTCCACAGAAAATCCTTAGAAATTTCGTTTCTATCATCATCGAATGATTTAGGCAATATAAAATGCAAAAACAGCCCTGCTCTCTCTAAATATTTATATTTTTTGTGTTTTTAAGAACAAGTAATCTCCTTTTATGCTTAATATAAAAAAATAAAAACATTAATATTCACAACTCTAAAGTATATTTTTTTACAAATATATAAAAATCCCGTTCATTTTAAATTATAATTCTTTAATTTCGTAATGATTAGTCTATACTCAACATCTGAATATTGCGTTTTACAGCACGCACACACATACACGCACTCACACACACACATATATTACCTGCTCATTTTCTAATGCTGATCACAGCTACGCGTATCACGCTAGCAGAAAAATTAACCCATCTCTGAGTTATATGAGTAAAAGAGGATCAACTTCCAAATTTCTTTGATTATTTTCCAATTAGAAAGATATTTATGTTTTAACCAAACATTTTGATGTGAATATTCGATCAAAACATTCTGATTTGCAACAAAGATGATCAGACTAGTTGAATGATGTCAACTGAGCCTTGGTTATACTTTCATCTCAGTAAACCTGACTCATTTACGGTGGGGCCAGTTAATTGAAGCCGATTAGCATTGTACGTTTCAGTATTCAGCAACGACCTTTTACTAAAACCCCATGACGTCTCATTAATTTTCGGAAACTAATAGCAAGAAATTTTCCTCTAATAAGCTGAGTCCGGTAAAAACCGGACGAATGTCCGGTATCCTGTGTCTAAAATTATTATTTTCGATATGACCACCAAAGTATGCAGGAATATGGAATCTATGGACTTAATTATACCTTCAACTATATCAAACTTGAACAGCCTTTAGCAAAGTCTGGTTGCCTTTAAAGAATTTTAAAAAGACAAGGTTGACATCATTTTCGTTGATCTTTATTTTGTTCTTTTTCTGTGCAATTTTCTTTCTGTTCTCTTTTATGTTACTTCTATTCAGACGAATACACAACACACACACACTCTCTCTCTCTTACTCTCTCTCGCTCCCTCTCCCTCTCGCTCCCTCCTCTCTCTCTCTCTCTCTCTCTGAAAAAAAAAAACAGATTTACATTTTTAATAGTTTTCCCTTTCTTCCAGTTTAATCCTCCGCTCATTTTCTCTTTCATTCTCTTTTTTTATTTTAATGTTCCTAATGTAGGTACCTCCACTTACTCGCTGGAACAAAAACAGCATTGCATGATGATAAGGCCCCAAACTTAATAAAAACAAAGTTCTATCGTCAAAATGTTTGTTATTATTAAGAGGAAAGGCCAAAATATTTTTTAGTTATTTTATTCATTTTTTTTTAATTCTTTCTAGTACGTACGAAATTTTAGTTAAAAATCTTGTTTTCTTTTTTGTTTTGTTTTTTACTTCAGCGGTCGATGTAATATTTACAATTAGTATTTTTGCACCTTTTTTGTCAGGTGAAAAACACACTGATTTGGAAATTCTTGCAGAAATCAAATAATTATCGGATTTTAATGAAACTTACAGGTCTTATTCACAAATGAATGAATGTATTTACAAATTTTGATTTTTAGAAAATCTTGGTCTTTTTTTTTATATATATTACTCCCACTCTCGTTACCGAAAATCTGCCCAAAATCTTAAAAAAAGCAATAAAAATTATTTATCTTATAAAATCTTAAAAAAAGCAATAAAACTAGGAAATTATTTAATTAGAATAGCTTTTAATTGCTTTTATAAATAAGATATATTAAGGACATTATTGTCTTAAGAAAACAACTTTTTTTCGATGAATAATGCATTTTTACAAGAGTTGTTTTCATTTTTTAAAATTTAAATTATAACAATTTAAATCGTTTAAAATTCTGCATTACTTCAATCCGGTTAAGTAACATTGTTATTAAGTAAAAATATATTTATGAATCAAAATTTGAAAAGTTTATTTGTTTACCCCAAATATTTAAAAAAAAAATCTTTTTAGTGTAGAAACATTCCTATTTTCGTAGTATGGATGTCCTCCCTAAAAATTTGGCCGTCTGCTATTCTTTCATTTTCATTTCTGTTTTTCGTCGTGTTTACCTCTCAACAGGCTTTGCAAATCATCACTTTAAAATTTTAAACTTTAAAATTTAAAGTATTTTTACTTTTTTAATTACTATCTCACTAAATATTTTTATTTTATGTATTTATTTTAGTGTGAGTCATATTTCAATTAAGTATTTTTGTAGTTTAACTTAAAGAAAGAACCTGGAGACGAAACCCAATACAATTCTACCAAAGAAATAATTTTTACTTTAGCTTAAATTAAATTTTTCTTATTCAATTTTTATTTGAGGTTCCTATTTTTTTTTTAATTTACGTGTCTTTTTTAAATTTCATTTCAAATTATTTTTACTTTAACTCCTAAGTAGTTTTTTAAAATTTTTTAAAGTTTTTCATTTTTATGAGAGTTATTTTGATAAAAACATAATTCTATAAATAAATATATGTTTAAGTAACTAATATTCAATAAAATATTAGATAATTGCTGAAAATATCGTGTTAATTTTTAAAAAAAATACTAGGTGGTTAAAAAAAAGCGTTCATTTAGACTTCTTAAATTTATGTTAATTTCTAATCAACCATACTTAGCTGTCAACACCTTAGGCTGCCTATAACATCAATCAGAACATCAGAAAAGCAATATCTTGTGGTTATGAAATGTTTGCATACTACGTTTTATGCTATAAGTAGGTAATATTTGCTTCAAATCAGATTAATTTAACTTTAAATTTGCTAATTTTCCACAAATAACGTGTCACAAATATGTATTTTATTTTTGGGAGATATTTAAAACTGGGAATTAACTTTTGTTTACAAATCTGTCAAAATGGCCGATATTTATCGATTTTCTGAAAACAACCAAAAAGTTGAGATTCCAATCAATATAATTTCTATTTGAAATACATCTGAGTTTTCAATTAAAGCTTAAAAAAAAGCTTCAAGAATGCTTTTACATTTTTAAAAAATCATTTTAAACGGTATCGAAAATTTAGTGGAGGTCACTATCCTAGCAATATTTCTTTCTTTAAGCTACAACCTTCGAATCGCCTCATTTTTCAAAGCCCATATTTACTTTACTTACGTTTTTTTCCACATTTCATTTCGCATTTTAAATCTCTTTTTATCTAAAATCTTTTTAAAATCTCTTTAATTCCCCTCTCTTTTGTTCGCATAAAATGAAGCAAGAAAATTATGGTAGGAAGTGAGTAAATGAGTGAGTGAAGGGGCGACTGAGAGTGAGGAAACGAAGGGAGGAATTAATATAAAAGTAAAATAGAAGTAGAGAATAAATAAAAGAATAATA
>CAHIKZ030005510.1:2517500-2535000 GCA_903632075.3 Acanthosepion pharaonis | reverse complement strand
GTTTGTGTGTGTATGTATGTTTGTGTGTGTGTATGTATGCATTTCTATGAAGAAACATGCACTATAATAACAATAACACACAAATATTCATATACGCAATACAATGTTTGCATAAGCAAAATGAAAATATAAATGAAAGAAATATACATTTTTTATCGTTGCTGTTGCAAATATACATAACTCAAGTTAGAAGTAAATTTATCTACCAAGTGAAGCTGAAAATTTGACTTAAATCCCGTTAGCTTGTAGATTGGCGTGTCGGATTCAGAAATCAAATGGTTGTAAGAATAAAATGTAACGTTCAGAATAACGAACTCATCAACATTCGTCTCATCATGTGTGTTGATCACGAAGATTCAAATCACATTAGTCAATACAGTAAAAATCGTATAAATAATCACAGATAAACGGATACAGGTCCAACATTCAATAACCAGAAAGTTAAAGAAGAAATTGGCATGTTACTTACATTTCATTACCTCCGTAATGGCATTTTCAAACCTAGATAGCTTATAGCAGAGAACAAAGAACAAAATAGCATCGTCTGGTTGGTCTAAATGAGCACGTCGTAAAATCTGATACGCCTTCCGGCATACCGATGTAATCAAGTAACATTCAAGTGAAAAGTAGATTTTGACAACGAATATGCGTCGAAAGTTAAAGATATTTTTAGAATAGTAAATACATTATAGGATATCATTAACAAATTCTGCGACGATATTTACTCAATGGGTCGAAGTTAGCTTGCTGAAGGTATTTTTATAATTGCTGAAAGCTTTTTATATATTTTCTTTACAATGATACTTTTGAACTCAGTAGTATTCGACCAAATTGTTCAGAATTTTTTATATGAGTAATTATTTTATGGCATAAAAATTTACATTAAATTCAGGTTGCAAAACTGGCTTAAATGTATTTCAAATTTATCGGTCATCATTGAATTCTCTTGCGTTACAGTTCCCTGACTCATCCCGATCATACATAGGAAATCAAGTCTATATGCAAATTTTATTCTGAGTTAAATTAAATCTATATACCTACACCACAAAAGAAAGGAGCCCGTTGTTCCTGTATTTAAGAACTCTGGAGACCCTTCTGACCCTTCTATTTACCTATCAGTCTCCTACCACTCTTCGGCAAAGTCTTTGAAGTTTTCATCAACGCGCAAGTGTTTATGCACCTTACATTCCATAATCTGCTCTCCGACAAGCAATATGGTTTCCGCTTTGCCCGTTCTACAGTTGATGTGCTTACGGCCATAACTGAAATTGTTTACCGAGCACTTCATAATAATGGAGAAGCTTGTGGCGTGGCTCTAGATATCTCCAAAGCGTTTGATAGGGTTTGACATGCTAGCCTTTGCAAGATTCAAAGTTATGAAATTTCAGGTCCATTATTCGACTTAATACAATCATTCCTGTCAAACCGTGCATTGAAGGTCATTCTCCGCCAGCTCCTATCCCACGAACGCAGGTGTTCCCCAAGGCTCTATCCTAGGCCCTACCCTGTTCGTTATCTTCATTAACGATCTTCCTGATGTCATAGGTTCCCAAGTAGGCATCTATGCGGACGACACTACTATTTACTCCTGCCTCAAAAATAAATCTAGTGTTGCCGACAAACCTAACCTGGCCGTTTATCTCGTAAATAACCTCCAATTGGTTGTGAACTGGGGCAGGAATTGGCTGGTTAACTTTAATGCCTCAAAAACAAAACTGCTCGCTATTACTCACCAGAGAGAACCGTCCCTGCCTCACATTAGAATGTCTGACGCTCAGTTGCACGAGAGTACATCTTTGCGACTGCTCGGTCTCACATTGTCCGCTGACCTGAGATGGAACGAATACATTGAGTCAATAGCTTCGTCCACCGCAAGGAAAGTCGGCTCCCTGTGCCGCGCCTGGAAATTTTTCTCGCCGGAGTCAATCCTTCAAATCTACAAATGGAGTATTGCTGCCATATATAGTCTGGAGCCCCTTCTGTTTGTCTCAAGGTCCTTGATAAAATCCAAACACGGATATGCAATGTAATTGGCCCTGATCTGGTATCTCGTCTCACAGACGTGTCGTTGCCTCCCACTGTCTTTTTTACAAATACTTTCACGGTAACTGCTCCGATGAGCTGTTTTCACTGGTTCCCAGACTTCATGAATTTAAGCGTTCAACTAGGCTGGCATCTCGCTTTCACCCTTTCACTGTCGACACTGTTAAATGTAGCCGTCTCTTCTACTTCAATAGCTTCTCGCCTGTGGAACTCCCTCCCCATTTCTTGTTTTCCAGATAACTATACTCTCCAACTATTCAAATGTAATGTCAATCGACGTCTCCAGATGCCCTGATATATCCCGTAACCTTCTCTTCATCCTTTCCTCTATCACTCCTCTTTGCTCTCGCTCCAACTCTTTGTGCCCCCTTGCGTGCTAGTGGCTTCCCACCTTGATGGGGTTGAATACTTAAAAAAAAAGTATACCAAAAGTAACCGTTGAAGTTGTTTTTTCTTAATACTGCATCAAGTGAAGTTGTTTTGTGTGCATTCACTCCTCACTTGCCTGACTGTTAATTTTGAATTGCCTATCGAGACTCTCACAATGTTTCTTTCACCTCTCTTGTCAAAGGTGTGTGGTCTTCATGTTTTGTATTCGCTTAAAACACCTCCAGTAGTAGCAAACATCTTTTTGATGTTTTCAACACTGTTGTTTGGAAATTCTTAGCCGCCTGACTATCTTTTGTTCAGTCACCTGACTATGTTTTGTTCAGTCATCTTCCCTTTCAAAGTCACAAACTTCATCTTTGTTTCAACAGAAACATGTCAGTAAGATGGAACAATTGCGACGGAGAAATTTGCATATTTTCATTACTTTACCATATCAGATCTTTCATTGGTCTAAAAGTTTTGCATTACCTTTTTTCAGCTTCAAGCTGTTTAAAACAGCGTATCTTCCATTAAACGGCACGTACGAAAACGCAACAACTTATTTTCCAATCTTCAAGGTTTACACATTATGCTGCTAAACAATCGTAACTTCTTAATAAAATAAAGGTGTATAATCATTTTATGTAGTTGGCCCTAAACTTTTGCACGCCAATGTAAATGTGAGCAGATTTATATATAAAATAAACAATAAAAGAATTTATGCATATGCATCTCATAATATTCGCATATACGAATGAAATAGGAAGAAAACTTGATTCTAGTTTGTATCGATGACGAATAAGCAGAAAAAAATTGCAAATAAAAATTACAAAAAGGCAACGATATCAGTTGATACTGCAGTTTATCTAATTAAAAGAATGGGTTCACGAATGATTATACAGCGTCAATATCATGTGAATGTGCCAACCTTGGAAATCAGTAATTTAGTTTGAGTTTTTTAGCCAAATTGAACATCGGCCTTTCATGTCATCAAATTTGATGACCAAATTGAAATCCTATCTTTCATGTCATCATCAAAATGCTACATAAAAACAAACTTAAATGGGTAGAAACATAGATGACAAGATAGAAAGATACATATATATTTGTCTGACTCACTTTGACGTTTCAAAATAGTTATATCTTTTCATTTCTCATAGGAATGGAAAATAATAATTCCCGCCATGTTTGTTACTCTTTGAGGAGCCGTAGTGACGCAAGTGTTGATTCCAGTTCGCTTTAATATTTAATGTAATAACTGTTGACCGCTACAAAAGACGCGAGATTCTGAGATCTCATCTAATTTCCTTTTATTTTTTCTAAGCTTTTGATTCTATTTTGTGAATTAGCATTAAATATTCCTCTTAAGAAGTTCCATTGTCTTTCTCTTGTTAATTTTTAACTGTACTTCCTTAAAGGGTGGACATTTTGTGTAATGATAAATGTTATAAATCAATGAAGCTAAATTATGTGTGACGCTTTAGAAAACAGTTCAATTGTAAAAACTTTCCTTCCTGTGATTAATTCGGCTACAGAATATGAGAGGATTTCAGAAATCTTGCCAAATCGTATGAATAATGACTTTCTGATTGTTTGAAACTGTACAGGATATAAAAAAGACAGTGATTTCTTTCCTTTACGCATTCAATTATGTTAAAAACAATTATGATTCATGCTGAGGAAGATGGTTCCAGTGCCAAACGAATTAATTAAGAGACCTAATGTTGCTTGTAGATAATTAGTACTCTTTTTCAAAATCGACATGGCTTCACTAAGCAACAAAATGTTACCAAGTTTCACCAACAGAATTAGTAAGACGATATATATTCCTTACTGGTGTTTTTTTTTTTTTTTTTGTACGAGCAGCAAACTTGGAAGCAGAGAAATCACGCTTTAGAAGCACATACAAAATTGATTTTCACTTCTTTCCGCTAAAAATTGTTTACACGTGTCAGTTCTCTTGAGCTGCAAATGTGCGTGTGTTCGATTTAGGTATTGACTTGAAAAAGGCGAGCAACGTATATATCTGTAAGTAATAAACGTCTATCTCCACATGTCTGAACAGCAGAATCAGTTTTCTCCAATAGCACTGTCAATTTCAGTCTTTCTCTTTGTCTCAATCTTACTCACTGGTAATATGTCACGGGATACGCTAAGTTAAATAGACAGTAAAGGGAAATGGGAGAGTTGGGGAAAGATTCGTAGTAACAAGTGGGTTCACAGAAGTGTTACGCTCAAATTGAAGAGGTCAGAGTAATGTGCCGCCGCCAAATAAAGGAAACAAACGGAGGAAGCAAAAGGAAAGGCTTCTTGTTTCGACAGGCAATCGAAATAAAAGAACGGATCAACAGATCGAGTCCTTGAAGCATGTAGGTTACGAAATGTTAACAACGAAATAGTTTTCGTTTTATTTTCATCTCGTATTGTTTGATTGGGTGACTCACTGGGCTTACCTCTTAAAAGGATCCTTGTCAAACTTTCATTCAAATCTTGCAGGTCAACACCTCTTTTCGATGTGCTAGAAATAGATTCATTTTAACAGCAGCATAAACTCCGTCTATGAAGAGGCAGATAACTTGGGTTGACAGTCATCATTCTTTCACTGACCTTTCTGCTGAAGCTACCATCCCACTTCTGTTGATGAACTGTTTAAATGCAAAAATACATCGAAGATTTCATATCAGTATTTGGACAAAGATCGAATCCTATGAAAGTATTTTCTATTTTTTCGCTTCAAAAATATTTTCATCAATGACAGTATTTTTTTCATAACATTTAAAAGTTTGATTTGAAGAAAACAATAGTCTGATATTCCATTGCAAGCGCACGATCGTTTACTTTCTTTGTCGGCTGGCATGAGAGACAACGGACAAGACGGTGCTGTTTTACTGCTAAAGAAATAATTGTTTGTTCACCTCTCTCCGCAAGAGCTGTGATACAAAATATTTTTAGTGTTGACGCTTCCAAAAATTATTTATTGCTTCAATAATTAAGCGTGAATATCAACAAATGCCTGTGTTGGGAGATATTGCAAAGATACAGTCGCAGATGCGCGGGCGAATAACTTTTCGACATTCATCCGAGTGTGAGAGTTAAATTTGATGAAGCTCTGTATCGAGAGAACTTAAATCTAATATAATTTAGCGCATATAGAATTATCAATTTTATTCCTAGCTCGAAAAAGAGCGAGGCTTTTTTTTCCTTAATTGAGTTCTAATGTTTTAAAACCTTACATAAAAAGTCATTTTAATTCAGCTACCAATTTATAACGAGCATACACTACATCCTATAACAGCCGACCTTGTATGTCAACTGCTTGAGCGAATAATTACTTCAATTGGTCTGTCATGATACTTACTTTTTATTATAATTACTTGCTAACAGAAATTAATGTTGAGAATTTTGTAGACCCAAGAAGAGTACTGTCATGTTTTATTCTTCCAAATTTGCTTTTCAAATTGTCAAAAACGTTTGGAGTTTTAAAGATATCGTTAAACATGACCTTCTTATTCTGAATCGCTGACGAGGCTTGTGAATATCCTCTAAAAACGAATATGATAAGAAATTAGCGTCAGATTAACGTTATAGGAATTTTGTTGTAAAATTGTCTTCAATTTTCATTTTGAAAGAAATAAGTGCCGAATAACCAGAATAATAGACATTCTGAGTAGATATATGTTAGTGTGTGCGGGTGCGTGTGCGGGGGTGCGGGGGGTGCGGTTGCGTGTGCGGGTGTGTGTGCACGCGCGTGCATTTTTCACATGTACAGACATCATGAGTGTTGGGAATAAAAAGCCTATGCTAAAAAGTATTATTTTATGTTATGAGAAAGAGACTTGTGTATAGTTTTATAATATAATCATCGTTACGTAATTTAGATGATTTATTTGCGTTGATTAAATGAATATTAAAAAAAAAACTGTAAGGAGACTAGAAAAACTGATTTTTTTTAAAATTCCAAATTTTCCTTGCCTATCACATCCAATAAAACCTGTATAAAATAAGGATAGCTACCGAAATATACAATATATATATATATATATATGTGTGTGTTTGTACGTGTGTGTGCATGAGAGAGAGAGAGTGTGTGTGTGTGTATGCGAGAGAGAGAGAGTGTGTGTGTGATTATGAATGTGGTTGTGCATTTATGTCATTTGAGAATAAAATGTGTCCATGATCGTGCGCGTATGTGTGTATGTGTGTGTGTTTTGGAAAATTTAAGTTGTCTTCCTATATATACCCATATGTGATTATTTTAGTGCATATATTATTTCACTTTTAACATTCTGATGGTTGCCGTATTCCTTCATTATAATTTATTTATGAAAACGGACAACCCTTTTCGCCAAAACGCTTGTCCGATTAACTGGATTCTTCCGAGTAATAACTATGTTAATCTTTCCTTATCACCTCTAGAATTAAAATAGAAAAAGCGATTAAAGGGGAAAATAGGTCAGTGTTAACGTAATATGAAAATATTTATCTTTCATATCTAATTTTTATTGATATATCTGAATTCAAAGCGACCGTTTAAAATTGAAAGTCACAGTTATTAAATACATCTGTCCATCTAGATGTAACAAAGAAAAGAATTCAGATGTTACAGTGCATCAAATTCACTGATTTCAACTGAGTTGCAATGCACTGTAGTTCGTAAAGACCGTTGAAAAATACCCCTGCAAATGAGGTAAAATCATTCAAAATGTTTCTATATTGGCTGCGAGTGTAAGCTTATAGCTTTTCAGCAGAGGGCAACCATTCGTTAACTTATTTAAGAGAAACACTGTCCGTCAAAGTAAAAAAGAAATAGAAAATGAAGCACATCCTGATAAGAAATTTTAATATAGATTTCAAATGTCGGCTTATGCAAATTTAAACTTGGCAGTCAATTTCTCTCTTAATTACATTTACCTCCAAAAAGCAGAAATAATTTGAAGACGGTGAACTTAAAAATACTTCCAAGAGACAGAGAGATAACGAAAAAGAAACATTAGTATTGAAAATGGCATTTTTTAAAAATTTTTATTCATAAACCAAACACTACTGTAATTTCATTGTTCTATTATCGAATTAAAACAGCCTTTGTGTAATCTATGTAATTATTTTATTAAAAAAAATGATTTCTTTCTATTTGTCCATAACACACATGCGCGTAAAGACAGACTGACATGCTTCCAACATAAAAACGAAACTGGGCGTACAGCATTTTATCCGGATGGTATGATGGTGATAATTGTCTTTAAAATAATATGTAGATATGTTAAGAGGGGAAATGAATCTAAAAAGAAAGTATTATTTATTGTTTTAGCATTTCACTTTTTACGTTATTTTTTACTTTTTAGTCGTAAAGACATCCCTAGTCATTTCATCTGATTAAATCCACTTTGATCTTAAAATCATGATTTTCAACTTTTTACATTAATGTAATGTTCTCTCTTTCTCCCGTCATTTATATTTTTTTCTTTTTCTGTTAAATTTTGGCTGGTCATTTCTCCAGCCATATTACGATATTCATAGATTCTGTAGTATTCATATTTTAACGTTTTTGTTTTCCATTATCTCACATAGTGCTGTTATATATCCAAGTTTAATTATTAATAGAATATAATTTAGATTCTTTTGATGCAAATATATAACTATTATAATAAGAATTCTAATGCGATGAGTACTTTCACATATCTCAAATGATTATAATTATTAACCTAATGTATTTTTCCAGGAGGGTCATATTTAGATCTGTAACAAATCTTGCATAATGGCGTACATCATTTCCAAATTTAAGAATTTTAAAATATAATCTATGTATGAATCAGCTATGTATACTTGTATGAAGTTTTATTCTATGCCATGGAGAAGATAACGTGTTTATGGATAAATAGCAAATGATAATTTAACGGTCAGTCGCAATCTATAAAGATCCTTCTATAAAGAAATTCTCTTTATTAGCCGGCCACTGAATCACTGCGCGTCGTAACATAGTGAGTATTTATAAAGCCGGAATGTCAATACGGACACATGAAACTTTATTAATTTTCAAATAAAGGACAATCAGATATTTCATCGAATAATAATAGCTCCCCAAAGCCGAGTTACGCTTAGTAGCCAATGTATTGTTAAACTTGCATACCATCAATGAATAATTGATAGTGACAGATGGCGTTTATAGAGGTTGAGCGGACCAAGAAGTATGAGGGTAGCTGCTGTGGGGACATTGAGTGGGACAGAAATAAGAATGGTCGGGGAATGTTTTTAAAGAAGATAAAAAGAAACTGTTTATTCACATTGCTTTTTATTTCTACTAGCATACGCTTATTTCTTTTTAAAGTAAGCTCCGCTTAGATTGTGCAACAAAAATGATTGCCATTATTCTGTGATTGTGCGTTAATTGGCATTAGTTCCCTACCATAACGGCAACCTCTACACACAGCTGATGTCTTTGATATGGCAATGCCATTTGGTCCAACTTTCTTAATTTTTTCATATTGGTCAATCTGTAAAATAAAACATTCAGAAATTCACTATTTACATTCAGTAGGTCAAAGATAGTTTTATCTATATATTTTATTTATATTGATATAGAAGAAATCGCAAACCGCGAGAAATACTCTGCGCTCTACATTAGGGCGCTGAGTATTTTAAGACTTAATATTGACATATAATTCCCTTCGTCACCGTTTAGTTGACTTTTGCCACCCCTCTATATAAAAAACATAACAACTTCTGTTTCCTTAATAAGGGTGTTCATGTTGAATATCTTGCCAGATATAAATTCTCATGAACAGAGCTTATTTAGCCACCTCATCAACATAAATGCGCAAAAAAGATAAACGACGATTTTCTTAACAAATCAAATTAATTCCACTGAAAATCACAAAAAACAAAATAATTGCAATAAAATTAATCAAAAGCAATCAATTTTATCGTATCTCGATAAGCAAAATTGCAAAAAAGACGAAACAGATATTAAAAACTGGAGCACACGCATGAATGCCAATCGAACTGGACAAGAACATTAAATTGGTATTTTTACAAAATAAATAAACAAACAAAAACTGTGAAAACTTGGGATGACCCTAAAAAGAGTTTGGATCTGTCAGCCGATAAAAGATAAGTTCAAATTTTACTACATATGCCAAATGTTAATACTTGACCACAAAAATGTATTTTATATCAACATTTTAATTACTCCACGAAACGAAAAACTGGCACATAATTATATTGTCATTATATTTGAGTTGTTAATAAGACAGAGTTTGGAGAAAATTTTGATATAAAAATCATCTGTGTCCATTATATAGAAACGGCGACACGGGATGATGAATAGCGTAATAACTTGTTTGAGAGAATCTTTACGCGAAAAATGCTCAGTCTACTAAATATCGGAAAATTATCAGATTTCAATATAATTTTTAATGAAATTAAGACTTAAAATTTAAATTATTGCAAATACCATTAAATTTAAAAGCTGTGAATGTATTTAATAGAAGCTGTTCGTACAGAAAATCTGCTACATTTCTACATTCTAATATGTCTCATTTCTACATTAAAAACTATCAGGGACAGTTTGGGGAGTTGAAGATACAAAGTACCGATGTTTGGGTAACAGGTGATATGAAATTCCAATGTCTGTGCACTGGAAAATGTGAGATTTAAGCATACGGCGTTTAAAAGATGCTACTAGGGAATTATTAATCAGGATTGATTTCTACAAAAATAGGTGAAAATAAAAAGCATTGTCTAATGGAATGAATCCAGGTTTTACCAACTTTTCTGAAAATTACGGGTGGTAAAAGATGTATTTTTTTCTGGAAGCCACCCTTGATTAAGCAATGCCACAAGTCCATTTGATGAAGTATATAAAGATTTTTCTTCTCAACCTTCATTTATTTTTTTCATATTTTTCATTTTTGTAGAGCTCATCGAATTGTTGATTACAGACGACGGAAATAGCACGACTCGTAATTAATTGTGTTAATGCAATTGATATTCTTATATACAATCATCGATCATTATGAATGGTAGTAACTTTATTTGCCAATTTATATTGGACCAAATTGACAGAATATGACTAGAGATGCATGCGTAAGTTTTTTATGTGTGTCTATATGTATGTGTGTGTATGTATGCATGTATATGCGTGAGATTTTTAATGTATTGTGCAAATAACATCTGGTTCGTATTGATGTTTTCTGAAAAATTAAACGAAATAAAGCGAATACACACACGCACGCAAACACACGTTCACACACACAAGCACACACAGATATACACACAAACGCACCCACGCGTACACACGCACAAATGCACATACGTACGCGCACACATATAAGTAAGTATATGTGTATCCTGACGATCTCATATATGTACACGTGCATGTCTTTATATGTTTCTGTTTCCATGCTGAATATTGTTGAAAAAGGTCAGATCAGGTTGAGAGTATGAAGTGTATAGAAAAAAATGGGATGAGACCCTCAAAAATTATTTTTGGCAAAGATTCTAGATTTGGTGATAACGAAAGTTTCTACAAAAGGAGAATATTGAGAAAAAAAGAAAAATATTCATCGAAAGAAAAAATATAATTGAATTATATAAAATATATTAATGATTACAAAAAAAAAAGGTGGAACTGAAGGGGGGGGGGGCAACAAGGAACTTTTGGCCAACTGAAAACATTCTTACATTAAAAGATCCGAAGGACTTCAGAACAAGAAAAGGTGAAGTGGAGGTCGCGAGTCAGTTGCTGGCAGAAAGATGTAGGCAAAAGATCAATTGGAAACGAGAGCAATATAATAAGTGGGGCTGATTTTTAATGGCAAAGGACGGATCAAAATGATGAGTGTGGAATGAACGCAGAAGAAAAGAAGCAAAATTGTTTAAAAGCAGCGGATGCGATCGCTTACGGTTGATCATAGTGCCTTCGGGCTGTGTTTTTTGCTTGACTAGTCAGGAAGCATCTTTTCTACTCACCTTTTACACTTATGAGAACTTGCCTTCCTTCCTGTTTTTACCAGTTTCCTTTTCTTTTCTTTTTTGGCTTTTCTCATTATTATTTTTTACTGTCATTTTCCCTCTTTCTTTCTTTCTTTCTTTCTTTCTTTCTTTCTTTCTTTCTTTCTTTCTTTCCCAATCTTGCAGGTCTATGTTTTTATTTCATTTATTTACTTTCTCCTTTTCCTTTCTTCCTATTTATTTCACGTCGCTTTTTCTTTCCTTTTTTAATTTTTAATTTCCATCTCTTCTACATTTTTTACTCTTTTCAGCTTCTTTTTGGCCTCTTTCCTTTTTTCAGCATTACCGTAATTCCTCTTTCTTTTTTTCTAGAGGTTTAATTCATTTTTTTCTTTATAATTCTCTTTATCATTCACTTCTTTTCTTACTCTATCTCTTTATCGCTTCTACTTTATAACTATTTTTGTTTTTGTTCATCATCTCTCGTTCTCTCTCTCTTATCGTTATCATTTGACGCTTTCCTCATTTACACTTGAATTCCGTTACCACCTGCTTTATTCTTTCTTTCTCAGTTTCTTCATTAAATCTATTCTCTCACTCCCCTCTTTCATGATTTTCTTACATTTCCTCCTCTTTATAAAACCTTCTGATAGAGTTTTGCATCTCATTATTTATTATTACACACGTTTAAGTCTTCTTTCGAAATGGTCTTTCTCTTTCTACGTTCCTTTTCTGTATGTAGGTGCTTGAGGGTTTAGTGTGTGCGTATACATATGCGTGTGTGTACACACTCATGCACATATGTCTTTTTCTCTCACTTTCCCATCTCCTTTCAGACTTTTACTCTTTTATTATCTGTTTATATGTAAGTATTCATTGTCACGTTTTTCTTATAAGAGTTCTTTTTTTACTATTTCTTTTACTCCTTCTCTTAACCAATCAGTCTATCAAATTAACTAATTATCTTAATCTATTTCCTTCTTTTATTTTTCTTTTCATGGCATAGGCAGTCACGCTTTCTTTATTTTTATCTCTTAATCCTCTTCTCCAAACTTACTCAACTGACACTTGTCACCCTCACTAAATACATCCACTCCAACACCTACTTGCGACATTATTCCTCCAACACAAGTTCCCTGTCTCCCAATCTTGGACTGTCAATCTCCCATCTATTAGACAGACATGCTGCTTAATAATAAACGCTTCACTTAGTGAGAAACCTCTAACCCCATTTATCTCCCCGTTCTTTTCCTCTTTCACCTTTTCTCCTCCTCTTTCCCTCTTATAACCTTTGAAGCTATCCACTTCCTCAATCTATTGCCTTCAGTTATTCACATTAACTTTCACTTTTCTTTTTGCTTGGCCCACGCATGCTCACTTCATATTTCTGCTTCCCCCAAATGCGTGATACTGAGCGATTTTAATAGGGAACAGCCACTGTCTCTCACCCTCATCTCTTGACAGCCACTGTCTCTCACCCTCATCTCTTGCTTTTAAATTTTCGTGCCCTTTCCAGTATCATTATTCTCTCCTTTATTTTTCGAGTATTGACCACAGTGCCCCGGCAGCGATTCGATCTTATGGCATTATGACACAAGTTTCGGTCTTCTAGTTATCATAAGGTCACCCAAACAAATCCTGCTGAGTTAAGAAGGTTTGCTTGATTTCCTTCGGCATCACCTCTGTTTCCAACACAGTTTTCTCAATTCAAGCCTGGATGCGATTATCCCAACCAATCTACTTACTTTGTTTACACAGCATTATATATATTTACTTGAAAGGATAACAGTCAGCATTAAATGAGATTAGATTCTAATCACAAAGATAGAAAAATCAGGTAGTATCATGAGTTACATATTGTGTAACTTTTACATTGTGTAATTAATCAATTCGTGTATTTGCGAAATCTGCTGCATGCTAATATATCTACTACTGTTAAATCTGGTCAGGTTTTGCTTCATTCGGAGCTAAAAGTCATGTATGTCAATGTCGATTGTCGCTTATTTCATGCCTGCTAAATAGGAATCTTACAAGAGACACTTAATAATAAAATGGCAAACTGGAATGAAAATTTCCATAAAAGTACGTAGAGAAATATTATAACGATGATTAAGCGACTCTTCTAAAAAAGAGGCAATAAAAATCATGGGCTTTTAAAATTTAATATATAGAAAGAGAGTAAGTACAAAGGAATCCATTATTTCTCATAAAATATTTTAAAAGCATTTTTCATATTTCCAATGAGAATGCTGTTGGCAAATTCTGATTTTCGAACTAAGAATAAAATTTGTATGTAACTACTCTGACTTTGGTGTAGATTCCAATCTGTTACCGTAAGTTAGAACTTTTTTGCTAAGTAATTTTCTCATATGTTTTTTTATTAAAAGATCTGTTTTATTAAAAGTATATTTTATCCGCTGTATCTCTTCACATAGAAATCTATATTCTCTTGATTAGTATACGCAGTTTTCGAAATCATGTTTCTCTTTATATGGCAACTTAAATCAAATGAAGAAAATTGTGACTGCAGTTCACATCACACATTTATGTGTGTTAAATCAAACCGACAGTTTTTTGATCGAGTGCCATTTGTCTTTTCTTGATTTCAGAAAAAAGGAAAAAGTAACAAACACCGTGTTTTCAAATTATGCATCTTTTCCTGCAACAGTGTTAAGAACATCAAAGAAGTGTCTCTGTACCAGTAAGAACGGAAATCTACATCATTATTTCTTAAACATAATTTGACAGCAGATATTATCAGTTACGATAGAAAAGAAGAAATCTTTTCACGCCAATTTGACAAATTATCGTTACCTGTAAATATATTTATGGCATAATTAATCTATAAAAATAGTAGAAAAGTAGGTGAGAATATGATTCTACTTTGGTCTCATTTAGTCTTCTCTTATATCGAGGAAATTCAAGTTAGTTTTCTTGGACAAGGAAGTATGATTATCAACTTATGAAAATAACATTAACTTGCATAAACATATGTCCATATATCATTATCTTTGTTATTCCTTTCTTTATCTCTCACTTTTATATATTCCTTTCATTGAATCTGGTGGTTTTCTTTGCCATTGTTTTTATCTGTCAGTTTTTTTGTTTTTTTTTCTTATCTTTCCATCACTTCCTTCGCTATCTATCTCAGCACACCACTAGACTTAAGAACATAAATATACCTAGAATAATGTATCTTCAAGGTTATGTTTGTAGCACTCAAAAATGACAAATTATACCAATAAAATATCTGCAGTGATGAAAAATTGAAAGTAACAATTTTCATCTCTTTGTAAGAGAAGATTAAATCCAGTAGTCTTTAATGTCTTTTCAGACAGACCTCGTATAAATTTGAATATCCTGTCTTCAAAGCATACACACACACACATTCATTATATATATATATATATATATATATATATATATATATATATATATATATATATATATATATACGCATTTTCTTGTCGCTTAGACGAATAGATACTTTTATTTAAACCTGAATATAATGCATTTTCTTTTTAGTATTTATACAAATCTCAATATTATAAGGATTGTGGAACGTATTCTTTTTAACAAAATTCTACAGACTTTAGGGAATATTTGGATATGCCTTCTATCTTAAAGCTGAATTTTAGAGCCGAGCCGACGTAAATTTGCATATTCGCAACGAAAATGAAAGAATGATACTTATTTCGTTTGTCGCCCATGGGAATTATGGCAAAGACAACGACCCTTTTTAAATAAAGTAATGTTTCTCTTTTTTTCATAAAATAATGTTTTCTTTGACTTGCTTTCAATTTCTAGATCTTCTTTTTTTTATCAGTTCTATTGAAATATTTCTGCAAGACTAAAGAGATGTGTTTATTGACACGCAGCCAGTTAATTTACATCACTTGTTAATGAGTTCAATGAGAAAATGAGATATAGTTGGGTTTTCTCTTTAATAATGACATGCTTTAAGTGGAATTGTTTAATACATTCCTCCTTTTTTTTTCAGAAAAAAAGGGTTATTATATTATACAAACTAAGAAGAAATAAAATGCATAAAACTAAGTAAAATTATGATACAAATAGTTACTGTTTTATTGTTTTAATAATTTCCCCTTGTCATTTTACTTTTACTTTTATCCACTTATCGAATTCATTCAAGAGAAAAGTTGAATTAACTTTTTTGATATACTATTTTTATTCATATTATATGGAATAAGAAACAATATTCAAATGTAATTTATACTGAGATAAGAAATGACATTCATTTAATACATTGCTGCATAGCCTGAATGTTTCTAAATATATTTTACTATCTTAAGTTCTTGATTATTCAACTATTTGTGAATATATTATGCGATGTTATGACAATTAGTCGGATGGCGAAATAGAATTTTATGACAAATGATTTGATTAAGATAAACTATTTTTAAATATTAGAAAAAAGAAAATAATAATGGGAAAATATATCATGAAAACCTAGAAAATCATAATACTTTGACTATAGAAGTAGATATTAACTTTTGAAATAGAATTAATTTAATTTTTCAATTTACATTTCCATGGGTTTTATTTCTTGCACTCTGTCATTAAAAGCATGAGTAATTTCAGTTGAAAACTAGAGTTCGCCTGAAACACTCAAACAACTAAGTAGCACCAGTAATCATTCAAGGAAAAAAGATGAGATGTTGAGGTGAAGGTCGAAGAATGGCAGAATTACTGAAAACGGACAGTTTTGTCGGAGGCATTGGCTGAAAATGTTCACTGACTAATATCCGATTATTGATCGGGCTTTTGCAAAACTGCTAACACAGATCACTTTTAAGGCTCAGCTAAATGTGCCTGGTATGGATCTGAACTGATACCTCAAACTAATTTGCTCCATGATTGATTTTTGGCTGTAGAGGAGAATGAAGAAGTTTTGTGTGCATGAGTGCATATCGAACTGCCTCTGAATGATGTGTCTCTGTGTATGTTGCATGTATGTAAGCATGCATTTTCAAGGTCGAGCGTGTAAATTTGCCTATATGCAAATTTCTCTATCACTCTCTGACAGACACTCTTTATCTCTGGATATATTGACATTTATTAAGGCCAGAACCGACAGTGAGGCGCCCCGCTGAGAATCTAACTCGATTTCCAACCTTCATTTATGTCTTTATTTACTCTCTCTCTCTCTCTCTCTCTCTCTCTATATATATATATATATATATATATATATATATATATATATATATATATATATATATATATATATATATATATATATATACACGCTCACAGACATATGTGTCTGTGTGTGGGTGTAAAGAATTAATGGATTTATTTTTAATCTGATATTTTTATCACTTCAAATGTTAATTTTAGTGGATACCTATGTTTGAAATAGATGCGCTGACTTTTTTATTTTAAACAGTGTGTACTACGCCTACCAGCCTGCGCACTCGAGAAAACTTAATAAAGCAAATGTGCTCTCCGACAGTGCTGCGTCCCTATTTGGGAAAAACGTTAATTGAACCTTGCTTGAAACCTTGCTGGTTCATGGATTTAAATATTTTCACATTAAAAGAGTAAAGGGAAGAAAATGAGAATCTCTTTTAATTCCGAAAAAGAAAGAAAAAAAAGCGCTTTATAAGCAGTAAATAAGATATGTGCTATTTGTGGAGATGGCGTCATAGCTGAGATTACTGTTCGAAAGTGGTTCCCTCGGTTCAGAAGTGGACATTTTGATTTGGAAGACAGAGAACGCTCTGACAATTAATGATGACCAAATCGAAACGCTGATTGCAAATAATCCAAGTCACCTAACATGGAACATCGTAGACACTCCACATATCTCATATGAACGTTCGCTGTAAGGCAATTGAAAAAAAACTTTTATACAGGAATCGTTACGATGTTTCAGTACTACTTGAGTTTAACAGAAAAGTAATGGACCGCATATTTATTTGCGATTTTCGGCTCAAACACAAGAGAAACGATCGCATGCAGTGAAAAATGGTATGTTTAAAACAATGTAGAGCAAAAAGGAGTCCCCGTTAACTGAAGAAGGTGATACTATATATCTGGTGGGATTTCAAGAGCATTGTGTATTACAAGCTCCTTCTGCAAAATCAGACATTGAAGTACCGGAATAGACCTTGTCTGA